>SJYG01000756.1:239668-277588 GCA_006410535.1 Litocranius walleri
GGTGGGGGGTGCGGTCGGGGAGCTATATTTCTAAAAGAACCTCTTCAATAGGAGCAGAGTCTACAGAGCAAAATGGTTCATAATGTCTTCTCACCACTAGAGGGAGACATTCCCTTTCCATAATCCTCCCTTTAGCAAATTTCAAGAGTTTAACTGAGATTTTTATTTCCAGAGATGAGGCCTGAAAACCCATGTTGAAGGTGGGGGTTGGGGGGGTTGGAGGGGACACAATCTAAGAATCAAGAATTATGTTTTATTCGGTGGACTTACTGAGGACTTAAACCTGGGGTCCAGCCTCTCAGGTAGCTCTGAGGGGTTGTTCTGAAGAGGAGAGGACCAGGATGTATAGGAGTTTTTTGAAAACAAAAACAAAAAGTCAAATATCAAAAGATTGCTGCTAATTAAAGAGACATCTCAAGTTAATTAATTTTGCACCTTTTTTATCCATGGGAAGATGCAAGCGTTGGGCTTAATGGAATCATTGCTTTGATGTGCACCATGACTGTCTAGGGCAGTATGTGACTTGGGCTATCACTTAACTTCTCTGTTCTTTCTCTTCCTCATTTGTAAAATAGGTTAGATAATAGTGACCATTCAAGATTTCTGCTATTTTACTCTACAGACTGATCCACTCCAAAACCTACAAATAAGGAAATCCACTAGAGCATATTGAATACAATGTAACTGCTCATTAAAAGGCACAGATTAAAGAATTGGGCTATACCCAAACCATGAAGTGAAAGGATGAGTGAAGGCCTAAGAAGGAAAAAGACTTCTAGGCTATTGCTGGGGCGGGGGAGCGGTCCTTAGGGCATGCTACATTTTGTACAATAATCATAAGTCTTTTATGAAGAGGGGCTTCCCAGGTGGTTCTAGTGGTAAAGAACCCGCCTGATGCAGGAGACCCAGGCGATGAGGGCAAATTCAGCTCCTGTCTGGAACAAACAGTAAAGGCGTAACGGGGCGGCAGCATTCAGCTTTCTCAGGCAAACTCTGTAATTGAAAGTCGGGTCATTTTAGGAGGTGCAGCCTTGAATTCAGTCAGTTCAGTCGTGTCTGTCTCTTTGCGACCCCACAGACTGCAGCACGCCAGGCCTCCCTGTCCATCACCAACCCCCGGAGTTTACTCAAACTCATGTCCATCACGTCGATGATGCCTGATCGTCGATGATCACGTCGATCATCCTGTTGTCCCCTTCTCCTCCCACCGTCAATCTTTCCCAGCATCGGGATCTTTTTCAATGAGTCGGCTCTTCGCATCAAGCGGCCAAAGTATTGGAGTTTCAGCTTCAGCATGAGTCCTTCCAATGAATATTCAGGACTGATTTAATTTCGGATTGACTGGTTGGAGCTCCTTGCTGTCCAAGGGACTCTCGAGAGTCTTCTCCAACACCACAGTTCACTAAAAGCAATCTCTTCAAGCCTTATAAGCCGGCTATTTGAGACAAGGGCTCAGAGGGGCCGGCCACAATTTGGTCAAAGAGAAAGTCTTAGCCGGGGGAAACAGCACTGTGAAAACAGAGGGGCTGGCTTGGATTCTCCGGCACCAGCGTGGTACTGCTCAGCGCTCGGTCGTCTCCGACTCTGTGCGACCCCAGGGGCGGCAGCACGCCGCGCCTCCCTGTCCCTGTCTCCCAGGGTTTGCCCAAGTCCACGGCCGTCAGCACACAGTGTTTCAAAAAGTACTGTCAACTTAAATAAATGAAGCAACAGGTCAGCGGACGCGAAGTGATGAACAAACAAGGGAGGGGACCGTAGGGATGGACGGAGCAGGGCGGACGACGGGGGCCGCGCACTCCTCCCCGCCCGCGGACGCCCTCAGGGACCCGGAAGCAGATGCCCCGGCGGGCGCGAGCGCGCAGGCGCAGCGGCGCGCGACGCCCGCAGCCCCTCGGGGAACCGGAAGCCGGCCCACCGCAGGCGCGAGCGCGCAGGCGCAATGGCGCGCGACGCCGCCCGCACGCTCCTCGGCGGCCCTTCTGCGCGGGCACCCCGGCGCGAGTCGTTGGGAGTCGCAGCCGCCGCTTCGCGGGTTAAAACTCAAGCTCAGCTGGCCCCAGGAAATCTCAACCTAAAATGCCTCCAAAAGAGAGCGACCCCCGCCTCGTGGTTCCACTGGGGCTCGAACCCAGGACCTTCTGCGTGTAAAGCAGACGTGATAACCGCTACACTATGGAACCGCGCGCTGCGGGCCTCTGCCAGGATGGGGCACTAGCCGCGCGCGGAGGCTTTTTCCGCCGCGGAGCCGGCGAGCCGGGGGCGGAGGCGGCCGCCGCCGAGGGCCGCGCTCGGACGGCTCGCCCGGCGCGAGGCCCGCCCACCCTGTCCTCGGCGACACGCGCTGCCCCGCCGCTCCGGGACGGAGAGCCCGGCTGCGTGTGCCCGTGCCGGCCCCCAGACGCCGCCGCGCTGCCTTGATGCCGGTTGCGCGGAGGGGGCCCGCGCACCGGGCTCTGTGGCGCAATGGACAGCGCATTGGACTTCTAGACTAGACGGAGGCATTCAAAGGTTGTGGGTTCGAGTCCCACCAGAGTCGGCTTTCTTTTGATAAATGAGGAGAGAGTCCGGAAGGAGACACACGCATGACCTGCCAAGTGCAGCGCCCTTGGCCCGCGTCGGGAAGCGTCCCGCCGCGCTTCGCTGAGATGGCCTCAGGCGCGCGTCCCTGGGAGCCGCCCCTCCACTCCTCCCCGGCGCTCTGCTGTGGCTCCCGAGTCGCTGCTGACTCGACCTGGGGATCAGCAGGTCGTGCTGAAAGCTGCTGAGCGTCCCCTCCCCGCTCCCATTCCCTTGTTCTTTTACACCAGGAATAAAATTTTTAATAAAAATTTAAAAGGAATAAAATTTTTTATTGTTTTACAACTTAGCAGTAGCTTAATATGACTCAATTTGCGTAAAGATAAAGCTTATTTGGCAGGTACCAGAATGGCCGAGTGGTTAAGGCGTTGGACTTAAGATCCAATGGATTTACATCCTCGTGGGTTCGAACCCCACTTCTGGTACAACGGGTCCTGGTTTTCCAGCCTGAGGCGCGATGACGTTTTAATCTGAAAGTGTGTAGCAGACCTGGAAAGTGTAGCAATGACTTTAGAATTTACGGCTTGGAAAGTAAAGAAAGTACACGTCCCCTTGAAGCGATGCCACTGGCTAGAGAAGGCTGCAGGAGGCATCGTGTGCAGTAAAAACGTTCGCTTTTTTAAACAGTCACCATTGAAGATGATTCTGCATGCCAAAGACCGTCCTAAACGCCGAGGTTGTGGGAATGCGAAGATTAAACAAATTAAGCAGAAAATAACATGAACAGCAACAAATATACAAGGTCCTTACCAGCAAGCTTACAGAGTAGAGTAAGAGAGGGGAGAGATGGGTTATGAACCAGCAAATAGGAGAATTCCAGATGGTGGCAAGCGCTGTGCAGTTGAGCGGGCTGGCACGATAGAGCGCCACAGGACGTTTTCAGGACAAAGGTGGGCCTGCCTGTGGTGGGCGCAGCAATACCGACGTCTAAGAGTCCCCGGGACCGGACGCCCTCTGGAAGGCATCAAGCCGGGACCTCTAGCAAAGACAAGCAAGACCCCTGACTTTAAGGACTGGAGGGAACTTCCCAAACCAAAGAACTTGAAAAGTGGGAAGACAGTGGCATTTCAGGACGGAGGACGAGGAGATGGAGAGATGGTACACAGGGGAAGCACACGCGCGCGCGCACACTACAGTTCGTTCAGTGAGATCGCACACAGCTCCGGTTAACTCGCTCTGTGCTAAGCAACCCAGTTCCACGCCACCAGCGCTCGGTTCGCCCTGAGACTTCGTTCTCCGCGTTCAGTGCCTGCCCATCTAGTCTGCCCTAGGAGAACAGCAAATAGATCTTCGTGCATTCAAAGCCGCACTCAGCTTTGAACCCGGGCTGTGGTAGAAGGTGAGGTGATGCCAAAGCTCACCAGCTCCTCAGAGGGTTGACCTCATCCGACAGGGAACGCCTGCGGCGGGGGTGCGGGGAGCTGCTTTTATTTTTCTTGGTTAAAGCCATGTCATATGATTCGTGGGGATCCGCATCGTCATCTGTGAAAGATGCTCCTAATTTCACTGGTGATTTTTCCCTACCAGTGCAGGGGAGCAAATTCACCACCTCAAAATGTGTCTTTGGCATGCAGAGTGTCTAAAGCTGAACACAGTCGAAGTCTGAAAGACTCGGGAAGAAAGGGTGGCTTTTGCCCTTCCCCCTGGCTGCCTGAAGAAAGGCGATGGAGGCCCTGTTCCGGGCAGGGAGCTGGCACGGTGGGCAGCCGGAGCCCTCCCGCGGGCGGGCAGGCGGAGCCCAGCGCGGCTCTGCGTTAAGTCCCCGCTGTCCCGCCCACCGCTGCGGCCCGGCAAACCTCGGTTTATCAAGCGTGTGCTGTTCCACCCCCGTGTCAGCGGCCTTCTCCCCCTGTGAGGTCCCAAATCACTACCCCTAGCATCCCCTTTTGGCTTTAGCTGAAGATGTTTGTGGTGAGAGTTTCAGACATTTTGGCAAGTTACTGATTTTTCTGGGTCCCTTCCATGTATACATGTTATTCAACTTTTCTTTGATTTTCTCCTGTTAATACGTCTCATCAATTTAATTCTTAGACCATCCAGAAGAACTAAGAAGGATACAGGGGAAAAGTCCTCCTGGACACCAGTAAATCCCCTCCAAAACCCTGAGGCACAGAGGGAGACCCAGCCCCTGCTGCTGCTGCTGCTGCTAAGTCGCTTCAGTCGTGTTCGACTCTGTGCGACCCCATAGGCGGCAGCCCACCAGGCTCCGCCGTCCCTGGAATTCTCCAGGCAAGAACACTGGAGTGGGGTGCCATTTCCTTCTCCAGTGCATGAAAGTAAAAAGTGAAAGTGAAGTCGCTCAGTCGTGTCTGGAGTACTGGAGTGGGGTGCCATCGCTTTTTCTGGATCCAGCTCCTACTGCGAGGGAAGTTTGCTTTTCAATTTTGTCTGCTGGGGTCTGTAGAAAACACAGGATCAGGGACGCTTTGATCTGAAGGACTGCCTATGTGACCTCTGAAGGATAGAATAATCTGATACATTTCTGTCTTCATTTATTATTTAAAACAATACACACTTTTTTTACCCAATAATACAGATGTACTTAGAGGAAACACACACTTCAAAGCCGTTCCTCTAAAGGTGGTGATTTTTATTAGATTGCTTTCTATCCTTAAACATCTCGTTTATATGCAAAAAACAAATATATAAATATACCTATTTAATACATGTATATATGTTTAATACATATACATACAGAAAGGAGGTATGTTCCTGTGCACACCCTCTGACTCTTCCACACGTATTATGTCATACATATTGTTTGGCAGCTTCTGTCGTTTTTGTTCAGCGTAACTTGAGTATCTTTCCATACTGGCTTGCTTTTTAAACTTTGTTCAGAGTTCCTGAGGTCACCAGAAGGGGCTGGAAATGAACTCAGGTTCAGCAGCTCTCACTCAAAAGTCAATGTTCAAGACACACAAGAACTGGTGGGAAAAGAAAGAAGCTTTATTCAGGAGGCCAGCAACCTAGGATGACAGAAGACGGGTGTACCCCAAACCGTCTCCAAGCTCTCAGTTGGAGAGAAAAAGATTTCATCGGGAAAAGCCAGGAAGTGTCCGGGGTGAGCGGGTGGGGCTTGTGGGCAGGGCAGCCCAGCCAGCCCTGACGGTCATCTCGGAATGAGTAGCGCTGTGGTCTGGCTGGACTCGTCTTGTTTTAATCACAGTTAATCTTCAGCTCCAGGGTCAGTGTGGCCCCGCTTTCTGGAGGCAAATTTCTGGAAGCACGCCGGCCACAGAGCGGGCGCTGCTCAAGATGGAGCCATTCACTGGCAGCTAGACTTTTCCCTCTGGTGGTGGCTTTAGCATCTGCAAACCACCTCGGGAATGTGCCTCAGACACTGTTATCTGTGTCTTTCAAGGAGGAACTGAAGATTCGGTGACTTATGTGGCTGATGTGTCTCCATTGTTACCAGTTTTCCTGGCCCAGGAAGGGGGCGGCAGAGGATGATATGATCACATAGCACCACCACTCCGTGGCGTGAATTTGAGCAAACTCTGGAAGACAGTGAAGGACAGGGAAGCCTGGTGTGCTGCAGTCCACGGGGCTGCAAAGAGGTGGACACGACTTAGTGACTGAATAAAAACTCCTGGCCCAACCGCTAGCTTTTGTTACTATATGTTCACGTGTTTCCAATCCTTACCTCTAGAGCTAGCCTTTGGGAGGCCTGGGAGAGGAAACCTTTTCTACAAACAAGAGACAGGTAGAGCTTGTAGTGGAGAGGGAGGGGTGTGTCCCAGGAAGGCCCCCTAGGATCCTGTTTCATTACACGATACTTTTCTCCATAAAAGAACTACAATTCTTCTTGCCCAACAGAGGAAGTGTCTGAATTCCAGGGACAGCTAAAACCCTTAGGAGGCTCCACTCCCATAGGGTTCCCTTCCCTTCCTTTCTCTTTCAAGGGATCTTATCCAACGCCTGGATGAATAACACGGCAATGAAGGAGCAGAAAAAAAAAAGGTGGGGGGGGGGGCTACTATTGACAATCGAAACACACCCACACACACAACCTACAACTTAGGAGTTAAGTTTTAGTCAAGGACTTTACTGAAGACTAGCCAGAGAAGCAGACTCTCAGGTAGCTCTCAGGAACTGTTCGGAAGAAAGTAAGGCAGGACCCAGGATATATAGGAATTTTTTCTGGAGGGGGGAAAAAAATGTAATTGAACATCAAAAGATTACTGCTAAACAGAAAAACATACGTCTCACGTTAATTATTTTAGTGCTTTTCTAAGTATGGGATGATGCAAGGATTGTGGCTCATTGAAATTATTCCTTGGACATGCATCTTAACCATCTAGGGCCAATGTCCTGTTTTTTATCCATTCTGAATCCCTCTTAAAGTACACCAACAGGGAAGCGGCAGTGACTGATGGCTTGATGGCTGCAACACTCAGTGTCTGATAGAATGGTAGGCAACATGGGTTGCCTCCAGGATAATAGAACTTCCTAAAAATATAAAATTCAGCCTGATGGAAACTTTTCAATGAGAGCTTCAAGGAAAATGTTCAGATTCACTAGCGGAGGTCTCTTCCCTTCTGCCCTTCCCTCTGCTCAGAATTCTCCTCCTGAGCCTTCAGACCCCCAGTCACCACCAGTAGCTCAGCTGGGAATCATCACCGGCTGGAAGACTAGTTAGGACCCTTAACTTCCACTGTTGACCGGTTTCCCACCACCCAAGCGCTTGACATCTATTTCGTGTGTCTTCCCGCCTCACTGAGGACGCCCACCGTGTCTTGGTCCTGGGTAGGTTCTGATGAATAAAGAGAGAAACTTAATCAATTATTCATAAGGTTCCACCCACAGGATGCTCTGGGGCTCTTCACAGACCAAGACTGGGTTTAGAAATCCCCAGATCCCCAGGAGACCCGCCCAGGGCCCTAAATCAGAATTCCTCCTGAGATGTTCCCTCGAGGATGCAAGGGGTGAGAGCATCCGCCTTTGGTCGGAACAGGGGGTGGCAGGCACTTACTGTCTTCTTCATAGTCTGTCTGTGATGGGATCAGAAAAGACTTCCACCAAGCGCCTGCTCCAACTGGATTTTGCAGTTTCACCACTCGCTAAATCAACAAAAAGACTCAGAATTTTCATCCAGTCGGAACGGCAGCGCGGTCTATTTTCTGTGGCTAGACTAGGAGAGAACGTACTTCCGAGAGCCCGGATAGCTCAGTCGGCAGAGCATCAGACTTTTAATCTGAGGGTCCAGGGTTCAAGTCCCTGTTCGGGCGGCGGTTATTTTAAACTCCTGAAAGAAACTGGAATGTCCGCAGCACTCTCTGAGTGACGTGCGAAAGGCACGTGACGCAGCCCGGAGTTCACAGCCCAGCAGGCAGGCCAGACGGGGGCGGGTTTTGCAGAAAAAGTGAAAGCGGGGGAAGCGCCCGGAAACTCTCCCAGCCTCAGCCTTTACAGCCTTTGCGTGAGAGATACTGGTCTTTGGATGTTTTCACCTTAAAACTAGTATGTAGTATTAGTTTATATTCAAAACGTCAGTAAACACGTAACCAGGACTTCTGCACCCCTGTCGTCAGAGTAACGGTGGTAAGGCTCCTGACGGGAAATTTGGGAGCGTTCGCTCTGAGCAGCGACGGTTCACGCAGTTTATGAGAAGCGAGGTGAGAAAACTGAGGTTGCAAGAAACACTTTAGGTCGCGACACGCGCCTATAATCGCCTCTCCAGCCAGGAACCATCCCGGCCATGCTAACGCGCTAGGGGCCCCTGACTCGCCCGCCCTGCTGCAGAGACAAGCGTCTTTGCCGCTGCCTTCGCGTCCGTCTCCGGAAGCCCTGCGCGCCCGCGCGCCCGCAGCCCGGGGCCTCCGGCGGAGGCGAGCGGCGCGCTCCCGCGGCGCGCGCTCCCGGCCCCTTCCCGCGGCCGCGCCGCGAAGACAGCCCTGCCGGGCCGGGAGCGCAGCGGGGCCTCGAGCTCTGCAGCCTGACGCCCTCCCGACCGGCGCCTTCAACCCTGTGCGGAAACTTTCAACGGAAATCTCAAAGGACGCGCCTCTCGACGCCGCTCTTGGAGTCGCCAGCTCCACCTCGCAAAGCCCCGTTTGGCGCGGAGCTTCCCGAGCCGTGAGGAGAGGCCGCGCTGCTGCCGCCCGAGGGCCGTTCCCGTCCCGCCGAGCGCCCGGCCGCCTTTCCTCGGCCCTTGACGCCGAGAGGGCAGCCCGCCGCCCGCCGCCAGGCTGGCCGCGCGCGGCGCCTCTGAACGGAAGTCACGGATCTGCCCGCGCCGCGCGCCCCCCTCAGCAGCGGGGCCTGGGCGCGCGGGCGCGGGGCCGTCCCCCCGAGAGCGACTGGGTCCGCAGCGTGCGCGCGCCACACCGCACTCCCTTCTCTAAAGGAAAGAGGCTAACAAACCGAAGCTCCTAAACCCGGTTCCCACTGTCAAAAACGGCGGTATTCTCTTTTAAAAAGTCGGCGTTGCGCCCGAACAGGGACTTGAACCCTGGACCCTCAGATTAAAAGTCTGATGCTCTACCGACTGAGCTATCCGGGCTCACGGCGGGAGGCGCGCTCGGCGCCTGAAAGCCGCGCCGAGGCTGGCGCAGGGGACTGTGGGGCACCGCCCGGGCGTTTCCGCTTCCTCCCGCGGCGGGTCCCGCGGCGGGCGCGGGCCTGGCGGGAGGGCGCGAGGGAGCGGACTAGGGGGCCCTCCGGCCGCCGAAGGCTTCTGCAGTGAGACAGAAGGGGTGCGCCTTTCTGTAGAGACCCCCACGCGCGCCCCCGCGTCCCTCCGTACACCCCCTGTTTCGGCGCCACAGAGCCCTTCGTGCCCTTTGGGCCCTGTGGGCCTCGTCACGCCGCGCCTGGGGAGGCGCTTGGTTGCCCCCGCGCCCCCCGCCCCGTCCTTGGCGCTCCCTCCCCTGCGCAGTGGGTCCACTATAGAGCTGGGAGCAGACCTTTCAGTTCAGTTCAGTTCAGTCGCTCAGTCGTGATCGACTCTGCGACCCCATGGACTGCAGCACGCCTGGCCTCCCTGTCCATCACCAACTCCGGGAGCCCACCCAAACTCATGTCCATCGAGTAGGTGATGCCATCCAACCATCTCATCCTTTGTCATCCCCTTCTCCTCCCGCCTTCAATCTTTCCCAGCATCAGGGTCTTTTCCAAAGCGTCAGCTCTTCCCATCAAGTGGCCAAAGGATTGGAGTTGGAGTTTCAGCTTCAGCATCAGTCCTTCCAATGAATATTCAGGACTGATTTCCTTTAGGATGGACTGGTTGGATCTCCTTGCACTCCAAGGAACTCTCAAGAGTCTTCTCCAACACCACAGTTCAAAAGCATCAGTTCTTCAGTGCTCAGCTTTCCTTATAGTCCAACTCTCACATCCATACACGAGTACTGGAGAAACTATAGCTTTGATTGGAGGGACCTATAGTATATTCAAAAGCAGAGACATTACTTTGCCGACTAAGGTCCGTCTAGTCAAGGCTATGGGTTTTCCTGTGGTCATGTATGGATGTGAGAGTTGGACTGTGAAGAAGGCTGAGCGCCGAAGAATTGATGCTTTTGAACCGTGGTGTTGGAGAAGACTCTTGAGAGTCCCTTGGACTGCAAGGAGACCCAACCAGTCCATTCTGAAGGAGATCAGCCCTGGGATTTCTTTGGAAGGAATGATGCTAAAGCTGAAACTCCAGTACTTTGGCCACCTCATGCGAAGAACTGGCTCATTGGAAAACACTCTGATGCTGGGAGGGATTGGGGGCAGGAGGAGAAGGGGATGACCGAGGATGAGATGGCTGGATGGCATCACTGACTTGATGGACGTGAGTCTGAGTGAACTCCGAGAGATGGTAATGAACAGGGAGGCCTGGCGTGCTGCGATTCATGGGGTGGCAAAGAGTTGGACATGACTGAGCAACTTAACTGAACTGACTTGTTGGCAAAGTAATGTCTCTGCTTCCTAATATGCTGTCTAGGGACCTGTGGGGCCATGTAATTAATGCTTTAATACAGGAAGATGGAAGTGCTCAGATAACACAGAAGAATGCATAGAAGGCAAGGACAGAAGGACCTGCCAGCGCGGGTGCGGGAATTAGAACTGTGCCTTGAAAGGCGAGTAGGAGTGTGCCAGGCTTTCAAGCTTGGTGATGCAGGCAAGTAACACCTGTCTTCCCCTGGCCTCTTGTTTCTATCTAAATAGCTCTGGAAGAGATTCTTCAGGCTAGGAACTGGGAAGAGTTTGCCTTTTTAAGGCAAAGGCCCAACATTTCCTAGAAATATAATGCCCACCCTCATGGTCCCGAGGTGGTTGACATTGTTCAGAGCACTTTTTCCTCAGGAGCAATAATAACTGTCTCATCCTTCCATCTTACCTGTGTGTAACCCTTTAAGGCATGTCATCCCAGTGGATCCGGAGAAGGCAATGGCACCGCACTCCAGTACTCTTGCCTGGAAAATCCCATAGACTGAGAAGCTTGGTAGGCTGCAGTCCATGGGGTCTCTGAGAGTCCGCACGACTGAGCAACTTCACTTTCACTTTTCACTTTCATGCATTGGAGAAGGAAATGGCAACCCTCTCCAGAGTTCCTGCCTGGAGAATCCTAGAGACAGAAGTGCCTAGTGGGCTGCCATCTGTGGGGTTGCACAGAGTCGGACACGACTGAAGGGACTTAGCAGCAGCAGCAGCAGCAGCCCGGTGGATAGATCGAGACTTATTATTTTATCAGGGCTTCCCTACTGGCTCAGATGGTAAACAATCTGCCTGCAATGCAGGAGACCCAGATTCGATCCCTGGGTTGAGAATTTCCCCTGGAGAAAGGAATGACAACCCACTCCAGTACTCTTGCTTGGAAAATCCATGGATAGAGGAGCCTTTCAGGTTACAGTCCATGGGGTCACAATGAGTCACACAGGACTTCTCTATTATTTCATTGGCTCAGGGGATTGTGGGGGCTGGCAAGTTTAAAATCTACTGGGTTGGCCAACAAGCTGGAAATTCAGGTAAGAGTTGATTTTGCAGTGTCTAGGTCAACTTCAGGGCAGCCATTTATAGGCTCAGGCAGATTTTCAATGTTAGTCTTGAGGAGAGTTCCTTCTCCATTAGGAAACCTCAGCCTTTGTTCTTAGACCTTCAGATAATTGGATGAGGCACACCCACGTTATGGAGGGTAATCCACTGCTTTATTCAGAGTCTACTGATTTAAATATTAATTACATCTGAAGAATACCTTCACAGCACCATGTTATCCAGCATTTATGTACCAGAGCTAGCTATATTGACACATCAAATCCACTGTTACACACGCTGACGTAAATCATGCAAAGCTTGTTGCCTGACATTAATCCAGTTTTTTTTTCCTTTCTTTTGATCGTCATTGACTTTTTCAGAGTCCCTTATCAAAATGCATCCTTCCACCCAAAAGCACAAAGATTTAGGGAATGAAGCTCCTCCTCAGCAGCTCTCTTGACTCAGGCTAACAGGAAATCACAGGCCCTCCATGCCGCGATTCACGGGGTTGCCAAGAGTGGGGCACGACTGAGCGGCTGGACTGAGCTGACCTCCATGCTGACTTTCGTTTCATCTCGAGCTGTTAAACTATGCGGTGTGGGCCTGCTGCCTCTCCCCCGGCGCCCCAGCCTGGGAGCTGGCAGAACATGGAGCCTTGCCTGAGAGCGGGTGGTCCATGGGGCTTCCCCGGCGCCCTAGCGGCAGAGAACCTCCAGCCAACGCAGAAGTTAGAGACCCCTGATGGACCCCTGGGTCAGGAAGCCCCCCCTGGAGGGCATGGCAACACAGTGTTCTCGCCTGAAGAATCCCATGAACAGAGGAGCCTGGTGGGCTACAGGCCGCAGGGTTGCAAAGAGGCGCACACGACTGAAGCGACTAACACTTTGAATTGTGTGTGCCACTGCACTGCCTTGAATGAAGTGACTCATTATCTCAACAAATTTTTCGATGTGCTCTGTTTGTTTTCAAGATTCAGTCCAAAAAAAAAAAAAAAAAATATTCAAAAGCAGAGACATTACTTTGCCGACTAAGGTCCGTCTAGTCAAGGCTATGGGTTTTCCTGTGGTCATGTATGGATGTGAGAGTTGGACTGTGAAGAAGGCTGAGCGCCGAAGAATTGATGCTTTTGAACCGTGGTGTTGGAGAAGACTCTTGAGAGTCCCTTGGACTGCAAGGAGACCCAACCAGTCCATTCTGAAGGAGATCAGCCCTGGGATTTCTTTGGAAGGAATGATGCTAAAGCTGAAACTCCAGTACTTTGGCCACCTCATGCGAAGAACTGGCTCATTGGAAAACACTCTGATGCTGGGAGGGATTGGGGGCAGGAGGAGAAGGGGATGACCGAGGATGAGATGGCTGGATGGCATCACTGACTTGATGGACGTGAGTCTGAGTGAACTCCGAGAGATGGTAATGAACAGGGAGGCCTGGCGTGCTGCGATTCATGGGGTGGCAAAGAGTTGGACATGACTGAGCAACTTAACTGAACTGACTTGTTGGCAAAGTAATGTCTCTGCTTCCTAATATGCTGTCTAGGGACCTGTGGGGCCATGTAATTAATGCTTTAATACAGGAAGATGGAAGTGCTCAGATAACACAGAAGAATGCATAGAAGGCAAGGACAGAAGGACCTGCCAGCGCGGGTGCGGGAATTAGAACTGTGCCTTGAAAGGCGAGTAGGAGTGTGCCAGGCTTTCAAGCTTGGTGATGCAGGCAAGTAACACCTGTCTTCCCCTGGCCTCTTGTTTCTATCTAAATAGCTCTGGAAGAGATTCTTCAGGCTAGGAACTGGGAAGAGTTTGCCTTTTTAAGGCAAAGGCCCAACATTTCCTAGAAATATAATGCCCACCCTCATGGTCCCGAGGTGGTTGACATTGTTCAGAGCACTTTTTCCTCAGGAGCAATAATAACTGTCTCATCCTTCCATCTTACCTGTGTGTAACCCTTTAAGGCATGTCATCCCAGTGGATCCGGAGAAGGCAATGGCACCGCACTCCAGTACTCTTGCCTGGAAAATCCCATAGACTGAGAAGCTTGGTAGGCTGCAGTCCATGGGGTCTCTGAGAGTCCGCACGACTGAGCAACTTCACTTTCACTTTTCACTTTCATGCATTGGAGAAGGAAATGGCAACCCTCTCCAGAGTTCCTGCCTGGAGAATCCTAGAGACAGAAGTGCCTAGTGGGCTGCCATCTGTGGGGTTGCACAGAGTCGGACACGACTGAAGGGACTTAGCAGCAGCAGCAGCAGCAGCCCGGTGGATAGATCGAGACTTATTATTTTATCAGGGCTTCCCTACTGGCTCAGATGGTAAACAATCTGCCTGCAATGCAGGAGACCCAGATTCGATCCCTGGGTTGAGAATTTCCCCTGGAGAAAGGAATGACAACCCACTCCAGTACTCTTGCTTGGAAAATCCATGGATAGAGGAGCCTTTCAGGTTACAGTCCATGGGGTCACAATGAGTCACACAGGACTTCTCTATTATTTCATTGGCTCAGGGGATTGTGGGGGCTGGCAAGTTTAAAATCTACTGGGTTGGCCAACAAGCTGGAAATTCAGGTAAGAGTTGATTTTGCAGTGTCTAGGTCAACTTCAGGGCAGCCATTTATAGGCTCAGGCAGATTTTCAATGTTAGTCTTGAGGAGAGTTCCTTCTCCATTAGGAAACCTCAGCCTTTGTTCTTAGACCTTCAGATAATTGGATGAGGCACACCCACGTTATGGAGGGTAATCCACTGCTTTATTCAGAGTCTACTGATTTAAATATTAATTACATCTGAAGAATACCTTCACAGCACCATGTTATCCAGCATTTATGTACCAGAGCTAGCTATATTGACACATCAAATCCACTGTTACACACGCTGACGTAAATCATGCAAAGCTTGTTGCCTGACATTAATCCAGTTTTTTTTTCCTTTCTTTTGATCGTCATTGACTTTTTCAGAGTCCCTTATCAAAATGCATCCTTCCACCCAAAAGCACAAAGATTTAGGGAATGAAGCTCCTCCTCAGCAGCTCTCTTGACTCAGGCTAACAGGAAATCACAGGCCCTCCATGCCGCGATTCACGGGGTTGCCAAGAGTGGGGCACGACTGAGCGGCTGGACTGAGCTGACCTCCATGCTGACTTTCGTTTCATCTCGAGCTGTTAAACTATGCGGTGTGGGCCTGCTGCCTCTCCCCCGGCGCCCCAGCCTGGGAGCTGGCAGAACATGGAGCCTTGCCTGAGAGCGGGTGGTCCATGGGGCTTCCCCGGCGCCCTAGCGGCAGAGAACCTCCAGCCAACGCAGAAGTTAGAGACCCCTGATGGACCCCTGGGTCAGGAAGCCCCCCCTGGAGGGCATGGCAACACAGTGTTCTCGCCTGAAGAATCCCATGAACAGAGGAGCCTGGTGGGCTACAGGCCGCAGGGTTGCAAAGAGGCGCACACGACTGAAGCGACTAACACTTTGAATTGTGTGTGCCACTGCACTGCCTTGAATGAAGTGACTCATTATCTCAACAAATTTTTCGATGTGCTCTGTTTGTTTTCAAGATTCAGTCCAAAAAAAAAAAAAAAAGATTCAGTCCAGAGCTTTCAAATCTCCCTTTCCTTGACAACCCCGTCCCAGACCACTGCGGGCAGCACTGGAAACCTGGAACTAGGCAAGATGACGGCTGATTCCCGGCTGCTCCCTGGAGGTCCGCACCCGGGGTCTTGTCTGGCGGTGATGAGAACAAACCAGCTGACGCCTTTTGAAACCCGCAAGTGGCTAAGAGCGAGAGACTGCCAGTCTCCTGAAGCCCAGCTTCTCCTGCTGAGAGTTTCTCAGTGTCTTTGCCGAGGTGCGTCCGGGTGGGGGTGGGGAGGGTGGGAGGCGCGCCCAGAGCAGAGCGGCGTGGGTCTGCGGTGCACAACCGCGGTTTGCGACGAGCAAGCAAAATTACAGTTAAATGTGGGTTTCAGAAAAATAACGAGCATGCAGTTACTATGTCCCGTGCATTCTTTGGACATGCTTATAGTCATTGTTTCCCTGAAATTCAAATTCAGCTGGGCGCCCTGTTTTTTATTTGGTAACCCTAGTGCAGACATAAAACAGAAAGGAATTCCAGCCCCTCAGCCCACTCCACCCGGCCACCGCCACCATCCCCGAAAGTTCTCCTTGTGTCCTCAAACCAAGCTGCAGGTGAGGGTCTCTCTGGCAGAAGGAGGGCGCAGGCTGGGGCCGCCCCCGGGGGCAGCCGCCCACCCCGCTCGTGGCGGCCCCCTGCCGGCAAGACCCTCCTGCGGAGCCGAGAGCCACCGCCCCGCCGCGCGGGCAAGACGGGGACTCCCGCGGCGCACGGAGCACGGTCTGAACCAGGAAGGCAGGATGAACCAGAGAGGGAATAAAGTGGAAGAGCCTGGCGCTTATCATACAGAGTGAAGTAGGTCAGGAAGGGAAAAAGCAAATGTATGTTAGGGCGTGTGTGTGGCCTCTACAAAGATGGTACTGCAGAGCCTCCCTGCAGGGCAGCCGTGGAGACGCAGAGGGAGCAGGCAGGGGAGCGGAGGGAGGGGCGAGTCCAAGAGTAACGTCGAAAAAATGCATTTTCACACGTGAGACAGAGAGCCGCTGGAACTGGCCGGCCGAGGCAGAGAGCTCAAAGCCGAGTGTGACGCCTGGAGGGGCGGGCGGCGGGGGTGGGGGGTTCACGAGGGAGGGCACGCCTGCCTACGGCTGACTGCAGAAAGGAGCACACTACTGTAACGCAGTTATCCTCTAAAAATAAATTTAGAGCAAAAATAAGGGCCCGTGGTGCATGGGGAGAGCTGGTTCCTCGGACTTAAGGGCAGGGAAAGGGACACTGACTTGATATTGACCGGCTTAAAATTTAGCAAAGGCGCAGGAGCCAGTGCTTCCTGTCCATCCAAGGGCGAACGAGGTCCCCTCACCGAAGAGGGAAACACGGATACAAACCATGGAGGGTCCGTTGGTGGTGACGCCTAAAATCTCTGCCGAAACCCGGGATCGAACCAGGGACCTTTAGATCTTCAGTCTAACGCTCTCCCAACTGAGCTATTTCGGCGACTTCTGGAGAATGGTCTCCTCGCATCTGTAATTAAATATCTGCTCCATTGTGGCAAAAGAAAGATTTGGATATACCTTTAGCAGGAGGTAGGCAAGGCCTCTATTTATAAGCTAAAAGTAATAATTTTACTATTCTCTTTTTCTAACTACCTTGCTATTTGTTTTTCTCATGTAAAAATAAATCATGGACTTTTTTCATGTTAGCTATGTAGACCTTTTCATTCTTTTTAATGCTTACACCATATTGGTTGTGTGGCTATAACATAATATACTTAATCAAATTACTAATGACAGACATCTTTATTTTTCCCTCAGTTTTCATTATTAAAAACAATACTGTAATGACTATCCTTTTGTATTTGTTTTTCTTGTTGAGAAGGCAGATTTCACAAAGCCAAAAGATATGAACATTTGGAATTTTTCAGATATTGTCAAAGTGGTCTCAAGACATGTATGGAAGAGAACAGATAGGAAGGCCATTTGTAAAGATTTCAATGTAAATTTTCAATATTACCTCCCGATGAAGTATTATACATAAGGTCATGGTTCAGTTCAGTTCAGTCGCTCAGTCGTGTCCGACTCTGCGACCCTGTGAATCGCAGCACGCCAGACCTCCCTGTCCATCACCAACTCCCGGAGTTCACTCAGACTCACGTCCATTGAGTCAGTGATGCCATCCAGCCATCTCATCCTCGGTCATCCCCTTCTCCTCCTGCCCCCAATCCCTCCCAGCATCAGAGTCAACTCTTCACATGAGGTGGCCAAAGAATCAGAGTTTCAGCTTTAGCATCAGTCCTTCCAAAGAACACCCAGGACTGATTTCCTTTAGAGTGGACTGCTTGGATCTCCTTGCAGTCCAAGGGACCCTCGAGAGTCTTCTCCAACACCACAGTTCAAAAGCATCAGTTCTTCGGTGCTCAGCTTTCTTCATAGTCCAACTCTCACATCCATACATGACTACTGGAAAAACCATAGCCTTGACTAGACGGACCTTTGTTGGCAAAGTAATGTCTCTACTTTTTAATATCATGGTATCTGTATGTTAAAAGCATTGATTTGCTAAATCTAAATATTTAAAGTATACCTCAATTTTGTTGAGGCTGTATATTGTCACCCTGCTTATTTAAACTTATATGAATAGTACATCATGTGAAATGAGGGGCTGGATGAATCACAAGCTGAAATCAAGATTGCCAGGAGAAATAACGCCCTCAAATATACATATGATTCCACCTTTATGGCAGAAAATGAAGAGGAACTAAAGAGCCTCTTGCTGAGAGTGAAAAAGCTGGCTTAAAACTCAGTCTTCAAAAAACTAAGATCATGGTATCTGGTCCCATCACTTCACGGCAAATAAATGGGGTAAAAGTGAAAACAGTGACAGATTTTATTTTCTTGGGCTCCAAAATCACTGCAGATGGTGATTCCAGCCATGAAATTAGAAGCTGCTTGCTCCTTGGAAGAAAAGTTATGACAAACCTAGACAGAGTACTAAAAAGCAGAGACATCACTCCGCCGACAGAGGTCCTTGTAGTCAAACTGTGATTTTTCCAGTAGTCGTGTATGGATATGAGAGTTGGACCATAATGAGAGCTGAACACCAAACAATTGATGCTTTCTAATTATGGTGCCGTAGAAGACTCTTGAGAGTTCGTTGGACTGCTAGGAGACCAAATCAGTCTATCTTGAAGGAAATCAACCCTGAATTTTCACTGGAAGGACTGATGCTGAAGCTGAAACTCCAATACTTTGGCCACTTGATGCAAAGAGCCAACTGTCTGGGAATGACCCTGATACTGGGAAAGACTGAGGGCAGAAGGACAAGGGGGTGCAGAGGATGAGATGGTTGGATAACATCAGTGACTCAATGGACGTGAGTTTGCGCAAACTCCTGGGAGACAGTGAGGGACAGGGAGGCCTAGTGTGCTGCAGTCCATTGGGTCGGAAAGAGTCAGACGTGACTTAGCAACTGAACAATAAAACCTCGATTTTTGTAATCTCATCTTGGCATTTAAATATTTTGAAACATAAAGACATCATCAAAAAGTGGAATTGACTCAGACCTCTCTCAAACTCTGAGAAGCAATCTGCAGTTTAATAATATCCCCTAATATGCTGACTTATGTCACCTTCTCCCATTTCATAATTTCTGACCCTTCACATTCATACATTGTTTATGTGTACATGACTGCACCAGCCCATGCTCAAACCGAATAAGAATCTCTGCAGATGGGGCTCAGAGTCACATATTTTTCTAACTTCCAGGTGATTTCAGTGTGCAGCCTCTCAGCATCTCATTCCTCAGTTTTCACAAAAATGTAGCCATTACATTGGGTCCGATGACGTTAGTTTCTATTGGGATATAGTTGAGTTACAATGTTGTGTTCTCTTCTGGTGTACAGCAAAGTGAATCTGGGCCCATGTTTTAAATTGCTTCCTTAAGCTCTCCACAGGTTCCTCCAACTCAGAATGCCCAAAGTGAACCCGTTTTTCCCTCTAGACTTGTTAGCTTGCTACCACCTTCCATCCAAGTTTCCAGAGCCAGAAAAATACAGATTCCTTTCTCCTTCCCTCTGCTCTCCACCACTAGTCACGCTCAAGTGCTATTCATCCCTGTTCAGTATTAGTGGAATTCCGGCACCTCTTTCTCACAATTTCTCTGGCCTCTTAATAGACTGAGTACCTATCACTCGCTTCCACGCTGGGACTCAGGATCTTGCTTACAGATCTCTCTCTAGCTCTCACTGAAAACAAAAACCAAGACTTCTTTGAGCGCTAAAGCACATCAAGACTTCCGTGACCTGGGATTCACCTCTCTCCGGCACCGAATCAGTGTCCCCTCCTTGACCCTGAACTCCAGCCGTTCGTGAGCCGTCCAGACTCAGGGTGCTTTCCTTGATTCTGCCCTGAATTTTTGGCCCATGCAGCATTTTATACTTTGCTCTTCCTCTGACTTGCAGCTCTCAACTCAGCGGCATCCTAGCTGTGGAAGGCTTCCATGAACTCTTTATCCCCCCTCCCTACTCCCTATAGGCGTGTTGCCTCTCTACAGTGCCATTTATCAACCTAGATTGTAATTGTCCATTTATCTGAGCTCGTTATCCCTAATGTATATCATGTAACAAGTTGGCAGTCAATGTTTAATGAATGAATGAAGACATACTTAGCCATATCTATCTCAGGGCCAGCTGGTTTTTCGGTGTGTGTTAGTCACTCAGTTGTGCCCGACTCCTTGCGACTCCATGGACTGTAGCCTGCCAGGTTCCTCTGTCCATGGAATTTTCCAGGCAAGAATGCTGGAGTAGGTTGCCATTCCCTTCTCCAGGGGATTTCCCGACCCAGGGATTAACCCGGTGTCTCCTGCATAGCAGGCAGATTCTGTGCCACGAGGGAAGTCCAAACCTCTGGTTCTTTACTAACTTCTAAAATCACCTGATCAAACTCAGGTGTGACTTCCACAAGGCTATTTATAGAAGAATCTGAGATCTCCAGTTTTCACCTTTAAGGAAACTGCATCTGATCAGCTTGTTAGCTTCCCCTGGGGAATCAAGGTGAGCCCCAAGAGGAGCACTTTACCTGAAAAGACAGTAGGGAGGACAGCCTGAGGAAAATGTGGCCACCGCTTATTTCATGAACTTTGGAATGGAAAACCATGGACAGCTCTGGGAGTGCTTCCCACAGGCCAGGGCATATTACTGGGCAAAAGCTTTATAAACCTTTAGAAGCAAATTAAGTTTTTATAACAATGTTAAGAGCTTCACAAGATATATACCTTATAGTGAATACTTTCTAGTGATTTTTCTAAACTTCCTTTTAGGACTATAAGTTGATTTTCATTTGTCTTACTGAAAGTAGAGCAGATCCTTGAAATGGAGAGGTTTAATGTTTTTATGGGACTTCAGAGGTCCCTGTGGAGAAGGAAATGGCAATCCACTCCAGTATGCTTGCCTGGGATAACCTCATAGTCAGAGGAGTCCGTGGGGTCGCAAAGAGTTGGACAGGACTGAGTGACTGGGCAGAGTTCCCTGATGGATGCAATAATGTGTCATTTTGCTGAGTCATACAGAAATGAATCACGAGGAAGGGAGACTCCAGGGATCTCAGTCCCAGCCCATGTCACAGCAGCCCCTTGAGGGACTGAAGGAAGGACGCTGAAAGGATGGAGCTAGACAGCCTCACACTGAGTGAAGAAAGAAAAGGAGAAATATCACATGACATCCCTTACATGTGGAATCTAAAAAGAAACGATACAAATGAACTTACAAGCAGAGACTCACAGGCTTAGGAAAGGACCTTTCGGTGTGTGGGGAGCAGCACAGGGAGGGCCAGCTAGGGGGTTTGGGATGGACACGCACACACTGCTGTAGTTTATTTAAAATGGATAACCAACAGGACCTATTTGCAGCACGTGGAACTCTGCTGAATGTTATGTGGCAGCCTGGATGGGAGGGGATTTATGCTCGGCTGAGTCCCTCTGCTGTTGACCTGAACCTGTCACCACACTGTTCATCAGCTTTACCCCAACACAAAATAACAAGCTAAAGAAATAAAGAAGGATGCTGAAATGTTTTGGGTGCATTCGAGTGTCCCTATTGGAGGAAATTACACACCACCTGCCATTCAAGATTTCAGGATGCAGCTCTTGTGAACGCCAGGGGCCTACCACGCTGTAGCTGCCAGGAAAAGCCACTGCTGACACTCCACACCCAGCCCATAGTGGGGATCAGGCAAACGACTCACAGACCAGGGGCCTTCCCGAGAACCAGGCTCAACAAACTTAACCCTGACAACGCAACTGATTCTGTGGGCGTGAGAGCCTTGAGAAGTGAAGGCGCCAAGAGGACGAACTCCAAGAATTCTCTTTCCTTCAGGTAGGACTCCTCACACAGTGTTATCCGCGTTAGAAGCTTCTGGAAAGAGAGGTACCCACTGCTTCATGATGTACAGCCCAGGAGGAGGAAATGACTTAGCTACCCGCTGCTTCCCAGCCCAGTGTCTCACAGAACACAAGGCTGCAGAGGTCGCCAACTCCAGGGTTAAACAAACCCAGCTTGGAATTCCAGTGGTGTGACTAACCAATCAACTACGTGACCTTGAGTAAATTTATTTTCTGGGCGGCGTGACAACTATCATGAACGTCTTAAACACTGTGTAGGTGGAAGCCAGGCAACACTGAGCGCTTTAGTCTCAGGACCCTGGACACAGAAACACGGACTCAGAGGACAGCGGCCACTCCCCCAGGCCAGGAATCAGCGCTGCCCTCCTCCAAGGTCTCCAAGCCCCTTCCACCGCTGTGCTCACCTTCTCCCCTCTTTAACTCTGCAGAGAAAAACTAAACTAGCATTTTCGGTGTCCTTACGTCTTTCCAAGGGCTTCCAATCACCTCTCAGTTGCTTGTGCTTCAAAACACAGAATTTGAATCCCTGTGTGGATCCGCTAAGACCCTGAGAATTTATACGGGCGGGTGAAATTAAATTCAAACATCTGGAGGCCCATGCCCAGTTTCTCACCGTTTCTCATGAAGATCAAGGTCCCTGACTCCCAGAAAACAAATCACCGTGGGGCCAGTTCACCTCTTCCCGCCGCCTCCTACTCAGTAGAAGTGAATCAGACAATCTGACTTTTTAAAAATTATTTAATTTTCGTAGTTTTCTTGGAAAAAAAAATAAGGCAAAAAAAACTGAAAATATATATAGTTTTGTTTTGCTTCCGTGTGACTTATTTCACCTGAAGGACTCGAAGCTTCTTCCTTGAGCAGGAATCTGAGGATCAGGCTGAAAACGTAGTGCAGATGGAGGCAGGAGTGGGCGGACAGACCAGGAGTTCGGTCTCCGGGGGTCCCACCAGCCGAAGCACCCACCCCTGGAGCGGGTCGCTGCTTCCGTGGGCCTCCCCGGAGGCGGCAGGGCGCCGTAACCCCTCGCTCGTGCTGGGAAGCGAGTCCCCGGAGGCAGCGACCCTGCGGGGCCGGCTTCCTCTGGAATGATTCCCCCAGGGGCCCGCGCTGGCTGCGGCTCGGCAGTTAAGGAACACAGAGAGAACACTAACGAAGAGCAGACAAGGAAGGCACCTGGATCTGCGATCCTCAACCGAGGGCGGGCGGCACAGGGCCCGATTTCTGGAGAAAGACAACTGAAACGAAACACGGAACAAAAAATGAAGGAAACCGGGGCCAAACAGGCGCGGTTCTCTTACCCAGCCCGTTCCCAGGAAGGAGGACCAGCTACGCGGCGCTGCGCTCGGACAGAGGTGGGCTGCAGCGGGAAGCGCCCACTCTCTCCCTGGAGGAGGACAGGACGCTGGGCAAGGGGCAGGGCTTCATCCTGCAGAGTCGGGTGAGGAGAGCGGAGCCGAGACGGCAGCGGGCGCCCAGGATGCGACCCGCGGACACAGCCCCTGCCGGGTGACCGCCGACGGGCCCGCCCAAGGGGGCTCCCATCTGCACGAGTGTGTCCGAGAGTTCCGGGGAGACAAGTGAGATCAGAGAGCAAGATTCTTAATGGGAGGGAGGGAAACCAATCAGAAAATTCGGCCTTTTCTCTACATATATATAATATACAGGTATTAACACATTATTCCAGAAGTGGCTTCGGTCCGTAGGCTCTGAGAGATGGTGAAAACTCACTCGGGATAAACGCCTTCTCTCGGATTCTGAAGTGTGTCAGAACGGGGCAGGTAATGCTTTGTCCTTCGGGGCACAAAGCTGAGCGGGTACTGTGCCCGGAGACAGAGAGATTGGACAGAGAGCGCGTGCACGAGCGAGAGCGCAGCCAGGATCGCAGAGAAGGCGGCGGGGACGGGGTGGGGTGGGGGGGAGCGCGCGGCGGCCAGCCGTGTCCACGCGGCCTCGTGCTCCGGGTTCTCCGAAGCGCTCTGCCTGAGGGAGTCCGTAAAGCCCCCCGCGAGGACAAGGCGACCCTCCTGCGCCGCCGCCCGAGGCCGGGCGGCCGTCAGGCAAGGCGGAGAGCAGCGGGCTGTGGCAACGAGCGAAGACACTTCCTTCCAAGCACGGCCTCCGCGCGTCCCGGTCCTGCAGACCCTCGCGGGCGCCCCGCGCAACCCCGGCGACTCCCGGGCCGCGCCTCGGCTCCACCAGGGCGCTCCCCACGCTCGTCGCCAAGTCTGCGCGTTTCTTCTCCGAGGGAACCTCTAGGAGCAGCGCCCGCAGCAGCGTGCTCCCCTGGCTGAGTGGCTGCTCCGGGGCGTGAGGGCCAGCATCTCGGGGGGCGCGAGTGGGGCCCCGACTCCGGGGACGCGGGGGGCCCCTCCCCGACACGCACACGGGGTCCAGAGTGTTGATTTCGGGGTCAATCAGCTAAGGCAACCAGCCAATCACCACCAACGGCGTCTGCTTCTGGTGACTGATTCGCAACAAGTGATTGGTTAAGACGGAGGAGCTCGGCGGCGGCGCCCAGCAGTCCCGGGCTCCTCCTCGGGGGCGGCTCCTTCAGAAGATGTCGGGGCACGAGTCCCAGTCCTGCCGCTCCTTGCACTCCCAGTAGCCGCCCCGGTAGATGTGCGTCAGCTCCCGGGTCACCGGGTCCTTCCTGCGCTCGAACCACAGCGCCTTGTAGGGGTCGTGGGCCGCGCCTGCCGGGCAGGAGGCGGGGGCGGGATCAGGGCCGCGGGCGCCTCCCTCAGTGGGGGCGCGGGCACGCGGCGGGGCCACTTACCGTCCTCCGTGGCCCTCACGGCCTCGGCCTCGCGCTTCTTCCTCGCCAGCCGCTGCTTCTCCTCCAGGCGCTGCTTCTCCGCGTTCGCCTCGTCCCAGCGCCCGTTCTCCATCAGCCTCTGGTCGGGCCGCAGCCGGCTGTCGGTGGGCGCGGTGCCGGCCTCCCAGGCGTTGAGGGTCAGCGCCAGCTCGGAGAAGTAGTACATGTTCTCCGCGTTCTTCCTGCAAGGCAGGGGTCAGGGAGGACGGCGACGCCAGCGCCCAGGGGCCCAGAGCGCAGCCGAGCTCGCCCCAGGGATACAGCCCCAGGTGTCCGCAGGGCCTGTCCGGGCGCCTCATTAAGAGACCCGGCGGGACCACCCCGCTCCCAGGGCACCGTCCCCGCCTCCTCCCAGGGCCCCAGCTGGATGGCTTCCCGGGTGTGGGTTATGCTCAGTGGAACTAGGAAGACTGAAACATTCTACTAAGTAAAACCTCAAACTTGCTTCCTTTTGCCTTTTTACCACGTTCTGGGGGAACCTTGGCCATCACTAAGGACTGGACATATCAAACGACGGCAGCACACAAACGGCCTCCACCTGAATTATTCCCAACGTCCCAGCACTCTCTCAGGGACCGTCATATCGCCATAAGCCTTTAGGCCACGGGGGATAGGCATCTTTCTCCCTCGGCCATTTCTGAACAGTTTTGCTCTACATTACAAAAAAAATATTCTTCTGAATCAAAATTCGA
Source organism: Litocranius walleri (assembly GCA_006410535.1). Classification (NCBI taxonomy): domain Eukaryota; kingdom Metazoa; phylum Chordata; class Mammalia; order Artiodactyla; family Bovidae; genus Litocranius; species Litocranius walleri. Next base: position 264,658 of record SJYG01000756.1, read on the forward strand.
AGGACCTCTGGGTGTGTGCACGCTCCGTTGCCAAGTCCTGTCTGACTCTGCGACCCCATGGACTGCAGCCTGCTAGGCTCCTCTATCCATGGGATTTCCCAGGCAAGAGAACACTGGAGTGAGTTGCCATTTCCTTGTCCACCAAAGGACCTTTAGGAGACATCAAATTATTTTTGGCAGGTGTGGTCTGAGTCGTTTGAACTCCTTTGGGACAAAGCAGGCGACAACCCCACCCCACGGGGCCGCCTTGGGGTCCTCTGCAGGCGTCCACGCTGGCGCTGGTCCGCGCAGACTGAAACGGGAGGGCAGGGGAGGGGCCGGCAAGACACTCACGGTAAAGGGTTCCGCTTCCAGAGCAGTACTCTGCTCTCCTCCGCATCGTGGCCGCGCTGCCGGGCGTCACCCCCGTTCTCCCCGGGGACCGGCTGCACTTTGAAGCAGTCCATTTTCTCATCCCACGTGCCCAGCAGCGCGAAGTGAACTCTCCCCGACGCATCGGTCACCTCCCCCGTCACCTAGGGGTGGGTGGAGAGCAGGCTCAGGAGGGCGGCACAGAGGCCGAGCCCCGGAGGCCCTGGCCCTGGGGCACATCTGCTTGCACCCTGCTGCAGACTCCGGGGAGCCGCTCGCCTACTCCTCGAGTGTGTGCCTCAACTGCTCCAAGGAACAGCATCATGAATGGGGGCTTCGCTACATCCTGTGGTATGATGTGTGCAGGAGAAGGGTCTGACCATACTGAGGATTATGTTGTATTCTTCTCCCCAGAAATCAGAGAGACCACAGACGGACCTCTTCACTCTCCCGGCACAACTCCGCTGCGGTGGTTAACGGGAGCCTAGCTCGACCTCACAGGGCTCGCAGCCCCGTGCCTGCTCCCTGCAGTCCTTCCCTTGGTCCTGCCGCAGTGTTTCCCGTTTTCAGGCTCTCGCGGTTCTTTCTGTTTCTTTGTTTGCCACATTTGCTCAGTTTGCAGGATCTTAGTTCCCCGACCAGGGATCGAACCTGGGCCCAGCAGTGAAAGCACCCTCACCACGGGGCCAACTCTAATCTCTCACTGCTCTTGACTTTTACTTTCTAACTTGCTGTCTCTTGCTGAGGTTCTCCTTTACTGCTCCTTTTTTGCACACACACACGTCCGTCCATACCAGCTCCAAAGGAACAGACTTTCTGCAGGACATATACTCAGTGAAAAACACTTCAATTCCAACTTCTCTTACCTTTCTTGCTACGTCCCGAGAGAAGTAGCTGTAAGGAACAAATTTAAGATTGCACTTGTCTCCCGTCTTGTGATTCACAATGTCAATTTCACCAGACTATGAAAAGAACAGAACCGAGGATTGTTTTATTAAGACTGAATGACGTGGACATATGCTAAGCCCCTACCGCATAATTCCTTTCAGTCTTACGTTCAGAGCCCGTACACTTAAGAGTCAGGTCGCCGTCATTCTTGAGATGCTGTGAAATGCTTTTATCATCCCAGTATTCCTGGTTGGAATCAAGGCCAAATGACCTTTTTTTTAAAATTTTAAATTGTGCGCCGCGTTAGGTGGCGTAATTCGACCTTCAGCACACACAATGATATTCACATAATAATTTACCTTCCCAAACCAATCCTCCACTCGTAGTCTTCATGAACTCTGTGCTTAAATCAAAGGATTCTACTCACAGTTTCAAGACTACACATGGTGGGCCCTTCTGTATTTATTTCATTCTCTCCTTTCTATCTTGTGAACCCCAATCCACTCTTGAAGACTCAGCTTCATTCCCACACCTACTATGAAGCCTCTCTCACTGCTCGGACAATATTCCCTTTTTTCCTAAATTTACTGCAACCATTGTCTTAAGAGCAAATTGATAATTAGATATTATCTTAGTATACCTCTTATGTGGGTCATTTTGTCAAATACTTTTCATCCTACACATATTCGTCCTAAGTATCCAATGATAAAATAACTCTTGAGGGAAAATGCCCCATCTGACTTGGTACCCCAAAGACCCCGCACTCCACCTGGCAATAACTGTCTGATGCGCAATCAAGCGACGGAGGGTGGGAGCCCTGCTTATTACTTTCTTGAAGCCTTCCTGGCACCTAACACAGTCCTAGGAGAGCAGCCACCGAATGAATGGGGTGACCTCGTCATTTACAGATGGTAATTTGTGGTTACTGCCGGAGAGGAATCCCTTCAGTAACAGAGAGCAGGAGCGGCAGGCTGGGTCCAGGCCCCGCGTGCTGAGCCCTGCAGAGAAGGGCGGGAGGGCACTTCCGGGCTGCGGGAGGGCCGGGGCCCTCGGCTCACCTGGTCAATCCACAGTTTGCCCACGATGATGTTGTGCACCGTTGTCGTCACTTTCTTCCAGGTGTAGTGGTGCCCCGTCGCGTGGAAAATGCAGTGGATGCTGCCTAGAAGCAGAGCGTGGCACACATTAAGCCGAACGCTAGAGAAACAGCACGTGCTGGCTGGAAGTAATGAAGGATTGATTTTATTCTATCAATACTTCTTACTTTTAAAAAGAAAACAGTACATCAGAAAGGACTTATACTCTTTACAAATGTTGGAAGTATTGAATTTTTCCACTTGATTTTTAAATTTGTTAAATATGAATAAAATATAATTAAGGATGATGAACACTAACAACTGATACAGCTTAACTGAGAAATAGTATTCTGCAGCAGTAGAAATGAAAAGGAAAGCAAAAACCCCAGTCTTCACTAACTATGCCTGCCCTACTAGCAGCAAAATTAACAAGAGCAGGTCAAATCTATCCCAACATGAAAAGAAAGCTGCCTTGTGGGAAAGAGCACGCTGGTGGTCAGTACTGAGGACAAGCCCCATTGTAAGTAGCTGGCTGTGTGACTTTAAGCAAGTCACCCGTCCATATATGGGCCTTTCTAAAAAACCCTTTAGCTTTTTTACGTCTTTACTGCATATGTTACAAAGCTGCTTCTGCTTTACATGTTGGTCTTTTGGCCTTGAGGCATGTGGGATCATAGCTGCCGGACCAGCTACGCACCCACTGCACTGGAAGGCCAAGTTTAGCCACTGGACCATTAGAGAAGTCCTTACCTTTGAGCCTGGATAGAAAAAAATAATAATATAAAGAGGAGTAGTGTATACACCAAGGGCTTGAGAATCAGAAAGAACTGGTTCACCGGTTCCACCATTCGTTAGCTGTGTAAGCCTGTGTCGTATAATAAACTGATCTTTGTGCAACATTTAAACCCTTGCAATTTCCCAAGTGACAGTGTCTCTGCTACTCGTGAGGGTCCTGGAGGTGTCTGCCAGTGTGGTGCCTCAGCTGGGCCCCTGGACAGCAAATGTGATCCGAATCAACTTCTTCATAACTCTGGAAATTAATCAAAGGCTTACAGTAATCCAAGAAGCATTTATCCAAGAAAAAGGGCTGAATCTCAGCAGCAAAATGAGCTGTGTGGCATTGTGACTTGTCCTGTTGCCCTTGCTCCAGCTCCGCTGAAGCCTTGCAAAGTGGCAGCCGCACCGTCATGATAACCAGGAAGACCAGCCAGCAGGCCAGCAGACACTGGAGGGGGCAGAGCAGCATGAAGACCCCAGAACCCAGCTCCAAGGCGCTGTCATGACCTGGCCTGTCTGGCAGTCCCCTGTCAAGCCCCACTCACAGGGCTGATCTTTACTGGATCTGATTCAGCACCAGCTCACCTCAAAACGCTTCTTTCCTGGGGCAAGTATCAAAACAATCAGTGGCAATTATTTAACACAACAGCTGCCAGAAGTGGTGGTAACAGTTGGAGCACTTGAAGAAATAATGGCCAAAAATCCCCCAGGTTTGACGAAAACCACTCCTCTACACATCCGGGAAGTTCACCGAATGCCGAGCAGGATCAACTCAAAAGAGTACCACGCACAAACCCACCATAACGAAATTAGAAAGAGTCAAAGAGAATCGTCCATGCCTACAAGAGCAGAGCAGTGGCCGCAGCAGGAGCGAGGGCCCCACAGAGGCCGCGGGGCCAGAGGCCGTGGCAGGACACAGCCGAGAGGCTGAAAGACAAAGAGCACCAAGCCCAGAAGGCCCCGTCCAGCAAAACCATCCTTCAAAACACCGGCAGACGCAAGACACTCCCAGAAAAACAAAGCCGCAAGAACTCATCATTAGCAGATCTCATCTTCAAGAAATACTCAAGGAAGTCCTTCAGGCTGAAATGAAAAGACATGAGACAGTAACTTAAATCTACCTCAAGAAATTAAGAGACCAGTAAGTGCTGAGTTGCTCAGTCGTGTCTGACTCTTTGTAACCCCATGGACTGGCCTGCCAGGCTCCTCTGTCCATGGAATTCTCCAGGCAGGAATACCGGAGTGGGTAGCCATTCCCTTCTCCAGGGGATCTTCCCAACCCAGGGATCGAACCTGGGTCTCCTGACTTACAGGTAGATTCTTCATCATCTGAGCCACCATTAAAAGACGATCATGTAAAGCAGCAGTCATAAAGCCATGCTGATGGAATTACAATGCACAGAAATGGGCTGTATGACAATAGAGGCACCGAGCGAGGGAGAAGGCAATGGGGTCCACACCAGGGCAGAGGCTTCTATGCTGCAGAAATTCAGCTGCATTAATCTGAACTAGGTTATTAGAAGGTTTTAATACCCAGGGTAACCACAACAAAAATATCTTTAAAAACCACTGTAAAAGAAGTAACCAGGGAATTTAAATGGTGAACTGGAAAAATCCTATTTAATACAAAGAACGGACTAATGGACACAGAGAGAAACAAAAAAGACATGAGATCTAGAGGAAAAAAACAGCAGTTGTAAACCCCACCTAATCAATCAGTAATTATAATAAATATAGATGGATTAATCACCCTAAGCAAATATTAGAAACTGGAAAAGTGGATAAAATACAAAAGGAGGATTTTTTGACCCAAGTGCCGCTGGAGCAAATTCAAGGTGCGTGGAGCCCCGCATCACTGACACAGAGACCAACACGCCAATGGTGGCTTCATTCAGTCTCAGACTGCGGCTCTCCCCAGGTCTGAGAGCTCCAGGCTATGAAAGAGCAGTCTTATTTAAATGCACCTCTTTAAACTGCAAGCTGCCACTCAGTTCCAAAGTGAGTGGATGGGTAAACTCCTACTTGTCCTCTACCAGTCTTCATAATTTTGGAAACATCAATTACATTTCCTAGAAGCATTCTTTTTTCCAGATTGCAAGAATTCTAACCTTTTCAGTCTACTTTACAAGAAGACTCAGACTTCTATCTGCCTCACTCAGAACCCTGTCTGTACCTCTTTCACCAGTGACGTCTGTCGGCTTAACAGTTTACCCTCTGAGAGGTGAACATCCCTGAATATGTGAAATCTGAACTGCACAATTCTCCTTCCAAGTCACAGATGCAAACCTATTAAGTACGGGCCAACGTCCGGAAGCCCCTCTATACTCTGTGCTCAGGTTCCTGTCGTTACGTCAGTTCTTTGTTCAATTTCCCTACAAAGGCAGAGATCTGTTTCGTTCATGTATATCTTCCCAAACATCTTAGAACTACATCTAGTATGTGGTAGATACACTAAATATCAAATCCTTAAAAAAACCATAGGAATGGAATCTGAACAGAGAATTTTTTTGAACTCTTAAAAACTCGGATCCACAGCTTTTATCATGTTCCTGTAGTTATTTACCCCTTAAGGGATTTGCAATTAGTCCAACTACAGAGAAAATGGGCAGCAGATCACGGCTAATTCAGGTCTATCGCTCTTGCCCACTCAGAACAAATGCATAGAGCCCAGCCCTTCAGTGAGCCTCAGGGTGCTCTGAAGCTCTCCTTCACTGATGAAGCTCACATGCAGCGTGACCACTGACGCTCCAGTTTGCAGGTGAGGTGTAAAATCGCTTAGTCTCCTTTTCACCTTGGGGGCTCTTGCATATTAATCATGAAGCAATAAAGTTAACACTACAGTTTCACTTCCAACATCCTTGGATTTTTTTCTAACATCTAGGTTGCACTGTGCCTGTTACACTGTGTGTTTTCTGAGAGAAAGTGGGTGGAGCAAGGCAGAAAGCTGTCCTGCAACAGCCAGCCCTGCAGCTCTGCCCCCGAAAGACGTCTACTGTCAGCGTCTCCAGGCTACTTGGTCTCTCCATCTCTGGGTTTCTTTTCCTGCAGAGCAGCACACGCTCTTCAACACGTACAGGGTCAAACGTGGCTGCTCTCGCTGAACTTCCAAGGAGCATCGAGAGCCTGCTACACTTTCTGAATGACCACTTTTCACCTGGAGTACAGATATGCTAACACGGCATTCTAGGATTATTCCTATTCCCAGGCTGGGTCCTTTAGGTCTTGGTGCAAAATTAACTTGTAATCCAATGAGATGTTTTAAAACAAAGTTTCACCTTACCTGGAGTTTAGCTGTTACATAAACGATACCTAACCCCTCTGGTGGAGGGAGGGGGAGGGGCTACCAGGAAACCTAACCTTGCAGTCACAGGAGTTCTGATCTACAGAGAGAAACTGCCTGCTCGGGAATGAGGGGCAACACCACCAGTTTAAAGACAGAGTTTTTAAAATGCACGCTGAGGTGTATATCCTAAAATAGTACTTAAAAGGAAGTGTCAAAGTGTTAGCCGCTCAGTCCTGTCCAACCCTCTGATCCGACAGGCTTCTCAGTCCATGGGATCCTCCAGGCAGGAACACTGGAGTGGGCTGCCGTTCCCTTCTCCAGGAGATCTCTTGACCCAAGGATCAAACCTGCTCCCCCTGCACTGCACGCAGTTTCTTTACCATCTGAGCCACCAGGGAAGCCTCCCAGTAAAGATGCATTAAACGTAAGCCAAGAGGACAAAGAGCCTGTGACTGTGGCGCGCCCAAAGAGTCTCCCAGCCCTCAGTCACCCATGGCTGAGAAGTTATGTGACCTGCAGAGCTGGCTCCCAGGTTCAGTGCCCGAACCAGGCCTCCAGGCTCCCGGCTCCAGAACCAGCCACCTCCTCTGTTCCGCCAGAACAGCTTTCCTTCCCGGAGCACCAATCCTTACCCAGGCGCCGGCCTTACCGAGGGGCATAATGGAGAGGTATTTGCCGCGAAATTTGCTGGTGATCTTGATCTCCTGCCGCAGCGTCCAGCCGTTTCTGGACTCGGCATGGTGTGCAGCTGCAGGGGGATGGTGGCTCACCTGGAAGAGACCGGGAGCTCAAATGAACAGGCAGGAAGGAGAAGACGCTGCCTAGTCCCACCCCAGATTTCCGCTGGACAACGCACACCGACAGCAGGAGGTGAACACCAGGGCCTCCAGGGCTGAAGTCCTAAAGGAAAGGAAGGCAGTCTGGGGTGACAGGGTCTGGAATTTCTGCAAATGCTAACACCCAGGGTAGGGAGCAACCCCCGGAGGCCCCTTCCTCCAACAGGAAGCATGCCACAGTCCTGAGGCTCCTTCACCTGCTCACAGAGGGATCGGTAGCCATTCTCCTCTAACCGGTCCAGCTCAAAGGTCTCCCCGAGGAGTGGGTTGAACGGCTTGCTGGTGCGGAAGACAGTGGTGGAGTAGGAGGACACGGTGAAAGCTGCAACATAACAGAGCTGTTCTAGAGAGCTCTCGCATGTGGCCGCCCGGTCCAACAGCTCGTGGTACTCCAGGTCTTCAGTCAGGCGCTGAAGCATGGACAAGGGCTCGTTAAAGTTCACCTGTCAGGAAAAGAGCGGATGTGAGCGCCTTGCCCGCACAGCCGCACCACATCATTTCTTTCCTTTCTCCACAGCTGGAGACACACACAGACGTCAAGACGATAAAGCAGATCCCTGGGGAAGCAGCCTCTGCTCAGTGGGGATACTCTAAGCTCTGAGCCGAAGAACAGCCCGTTCTCTGTGGTGAGCTGCTCGCGTCTGGGACTGGGGAGTCTCCACATGCACCGATTTGCTAACTGAAAGCTGAGCTGGGAACCACGCCGCTTCTGCTCAGCACTGCCTATCCAGGAGCCGCGGACGCCTGGCCCCAGGAGACTGGCATCAAACAGGCATCGAGTGAGTGAGTGAAAGGGGAGTGGACGTGAGCACAAGGACACCCAGAGCGGAGGCTGGGAGTGCCACCCTTCTGAGGAGGAGAGGCGAGCTCGCGGAGCCAGGGGCATGCAGTCCTGATGGGGCGTGCGCTGCGGGGCCAGCTTCCACTCCGCACTGGGCCATTGCTGGACTCGGTCCAGTGCCCCGTCAGGCCAGGTGCCGCCGCCTTCTCTGAGGCTGCACAGCTGCGTTTCTGGGCCGGGAGTGTTCACGCCGGGGGCGGGGAGAGGGCTCTGCGCACTCCTGTCTTCAAGGTTTAGCGCCAACGTGAGGATTCAACCACAGGATGAAGCGCGCGTGTGCTTGTGTGTGCCTCTCTCAGGGAGGAGCTGTTCACGTACGCCACAGATTCAGGGGTGCCAGGCCCTACACAACCCCCGGGGGGCAGAGGAGTGAGCAGGAGAGACTTCGTTCTCCCCACTCCCAGAGAGGCAGCTTCTAAGGTGACTGTTTAGAACGTATCACGACTTAACTGTTTAAAACCTTATTATCAAAAGGGGTTAGGCTCCCAGGTTAGCCCGTAACGCTGTTTAGTCAGCAGCACAGCTAAACCAGCCTGAAAACCAGCAGCTCAAGTTCTGAGCCCAGAGAAGAGAAGAAGGAAGAAAAAGCAGCCCTTTGTACTGAATGAAGCTGACCGAAAGCACCGTCTGATTACTGAAACAAGCTATAATGACGCTTTTCTTTCCTAGAGTCCTACCTCTTTTCCTGTCTTTTTCTGCACTTTTATCCAACCTCCTTCCCGCCAATCTCTCTGAGTCACATAGTACCCTAATATTTACTGTCCTCCCAATTACGAAATATCTTGTAATTTCCACTATGACACTTTGGAGAAAAATAGTTTAAAGGAAAAAAAATCTACTTGAAATACCCTAACCCAAAGATAACCATCCTTAACAGTTTCATATTTTTTCTGTGCACTTATATATTTTTTAAAAGGGCCTGTTTTTTTCTGAGAACTGAACCAAGCATTTCCCTGTGAAAATTTCCCAATGGGGAAGGACGATCTACCGTGCCTCAACTAAAGTCTTCATGTCACACTCCAACACCACCTTGTCCGTGGAGAGAAGAGCTGTGTGATGAGAAAAACGCACACAGAGGGGAAGCGGATGCAAGAACGCAAACCCTCCAGGTCTTTCAAAAGCGAGCTCTTGTTAACTACGCGGACAAAGCCTCCCAGGGGCCAAGCTGCAGCCGACATGCAGTTACACTCGCACACATTTCGGGGAGAGTGGGGCGGGGCGCGCTCCGCTGGCGGCCGCAGACAGGCCAGCCCCGCAGCTGAGGGTCGGCGCATCCTCGGGCCATCACCGCTCATCACACGCAAGGCCCTGCTCCCGAGAGCTGTGCCAGGACCCACAGCATCCCCAAGAGCAGGCAGGCTTTTCCTCCTGGCCTTTTTTAACACTCAGAGGCCTCACGCGGGACAGAGAAATCTGAGACTTTGAAGTGGAAGGGAGCGGGCATTAGCGACATGGTCGATGGGAGAACGGGGCAGCGCAAGAGACAGCCCAGACAGCAGCAGGAAGCCGTCGGCAGGCTGCAGGAGCCGAAGCAGCAAGGGGTGCTGCACACAGAGCCACGGGCAGCGCAGGAGCGGAGCCGAGGCCTCAGGGCCCAGCCAGGGAGCGTGGCCCAGGAGGACACGGCGGCAGGAGCTCCCTGGGGCGGCTCCCTCCTCCCGCCCACTCCAGAGACCTTCTGGGAAGAAACTGCCCGGGGGCTCAGCCTCCTGCGACTCGGCACAGGCAGGTGAGGGGTGAGGGCTAGGCCACTGCGGCATCACCAGGATGCAGATCACCTGGACGGGGACCACCTGGATGCGGACGTGCCTCTGAGCAGCAGCTGAACTTCCACGGTGATGACTGGCCTTTCCTACCACTTCCTTAGGGCGCAGGGCCAAAAAAGTGGGGCTTCAAGAGCCCCCCCAACCCGAACCAATCATTTCATGTTTCCTACTCATGGCCCTTTCTGGTCTGGAGGGGAGCCTTTTCTACCAGAAGTCCTACACGCTTACAGACAAATCTATTTGTTTTCCAAGACTCACATTTGCTGAACGATATATATATATACATGCCAGGCCTTGGCTACGCATCAGGAGTACAAAGACTGGTAAGACGGTCTGGGCAGAGCACCGTCCATGGGAGGCAGAACCGCTCACTGCTCCGTAGGCCCCAAGCGGCCGGGAGCCTGTTTCTGGATGGTGCGCGGGCAGAACCTGCAGCTCCCCCACACTCCACTCTCCCCTTCGTCCACAGGCAGCGGAATCCCCGGTTCTCATACCAGCCACACCACCAAAAACGGAAGTCGTGAGTTCCAGCTAGCTGAGGCCACGTAACTGAGTTCAGAGTAAATAGAGAGACTGAGGGGATGGTTCACACAGTTTGCAGGAAGCACCCTGAAAAGGCAGGTGTGCCATCTCCCCTCCCCCACTGAGGGCCAGGGCTGCAGCGGCCCCCCTGCACCCAGGAACCGAGGCCACGGGGCAGGGTGAGCCTGGTGACGGCAGCAGGAGCATCAACCGGAACCCGACCACCTGCTTCTGGACTCCCGCATGATGGTGACTGAAGCGCGTATCTGTAGGCCAGCTTTTTCTGTGAAAGGCCAGACTGTAAACATCTGGGCTGAGAGGGCCACGTGGCCTGTCACACCCACTCAGCACGGCTGCTCTGGAAGAGCAGCCACAGACCATCGTGCGTGAATGCGCGTTCACTGTGCTCCAATAAAACCGCCAGGACACTTACATCTAAACTGTATATAATTTTCAGATAACAAAATATTAGCCTCTTTTTGATATTTTCCGAGCATTTAAAAATATGAAATGATGCCTGGCTTGTGAGCTGTACAGAGGGCAGCGAGATTTGCCCCAAGGCCACAGTCTGCTGACCCCTGGTCTAAACCAACATATTTTGGACTCCTTAAATTGAACCTATACCTAACTGATAGAGCCCCAGGCAGCTTGGCCACCAGTAAACGCTCAGGGGATGAAAGAGGACGTGAAACCCACTGCCCAGAAATAAATAGGGGCACTTGCTGGAACACAGGGCTGAGACGGCTCGCCCTGACGGGACGCCTGGGTGAAGGGGGCTGACAGACGGCTCTGTAGTTGGCTCCTGAAGAACAGGCACCAGCCAGGGTAACAGCAGAGTGGCAAGGGTGGGCAGAGGGCAGCGTGGGCAGACGCCGCAGGAGGCAAACCAAGGAGCCGGTGCGGACCTGAGGTGGCTCCCCCGGTGGCACACGGCCTGTGCACAGGCTGCCGCCTCCCATGGGGGAGGGCAAGGCCCGAGGGAGCTGGGCTCCGCTCAGAGCAGGGAGCAGCGAGCAAAGGATTGCAGGGAAGCGGCGATGGGACCATGTTTGCAATCCTAAACCCATCCCCTTCTAAAGCAGTCTGGACAGATGGGACGTGGGCCTGATGGGAGGCCCCGGAGATGGGCCCCGGCTTCCTCCCTGGCGTCAGTGGCTCTGCTTTGCGCTCCCCAAGCTTCTGTGCGTGCAGCACTGCCCACCAGACGGTCACAGAAAGCAATGGCCTCTAGCTGTCTCCACGCCTGTCTCTCGAACTACACGGCTCATGAAAACAGAAACGACGCTGAATTTATCTCTGCACGGCCCCAGCACATCTGGCCTAGGAATCTGCTCATAAGTCACTGCTTCTGAACAACGCATCTGGTTCTTGCTGATCTGGAAGCATACCAGGAACCTAGCTGAAATCGAAGCCCCTGGCTCTAGGCGACGGTCTGTGACGGGGCGGGCGGCCGTGCAGGGGGGCAGGGCTGGCCCGGCAGCGCCCCCGGCCTGCGGGGCCCCAGCGTGTGAGACCCTCACCGGCATGGGGATCTTGGAGAGCTCCTTGCCAATGCAGTTCTTCATGATGCTCCACAGGTTGAGGCTGTAGTTGGGCTTGTAAGGGATCCGCGTCCGCTTCTCTTTCTTGGTCTCCTCCAGCTGGTGCTTGTACTGAGCACAAACACAAAGCCACTCAGGGACCCGCAGAGAACAGAAAACCCAATATTTCTAGGCCTCCCTTCCCCCACACTAGAAAGAGAAAAATTGGTGTCTCCTGTTCCTCTTCATGCTTTACAAGCACATCCCTGGGAACACACTTGGTCCGTCCCTGTTCATCGCCCCAGGTGAGCGTTACCTGCTCATCGAGGCTGATGTCACTGCTGGCTCCGCTGATGTTGCTGCCGGTGCGTCTGCACGGGTGGGAAACAGATGGAGATGAGAATAAGATCAGAACTAGACGGTGGTCCTTGCCACCTCTTTACAAAGCAGAACGCTAAGGACACTGCACAAACTTATTCATGAGTGAGCGAGAGACGACACTTAGGAAAGCGGGCGTAGGAATAAATGTCTCTGGAGAAGCTGCTCAGTAAAGACAGACACTCTCCCAGGTACTTAGGGCCAAGAGTCCAGGCCTTGGGAAACAAGTAGGATATTCCCACTGAAACACTTCCCGCCTCTCGACGGCTGGGCACGGGGAGGGCAGTCAAGCCTGACTCACTTGTGGCCCAAGTTCTCGGGCACGGTGATGATCTCAGGGGCGTCAAAAAACTCGTTCTCGTCATCTTCGTCACTCAGGTCTCCTTTGCTGGAGCAGGACTGATCTGCCGGGGGGCGGGGGACGAGCCGCGTTCGTTGATTTTGCGACATTTATCAAAACCTGGCAGGCAGGCCTTCTACACATGCACCACACACATGGGAACAAGGGCAGCAGGGCACACGGAAGGCTGAATCTCGACTCGTGTGAGGCGCCGACGCCGGGGACCCGGGGCTCCGCTGTCTGCTGCGCGAGGCCCGCTGGCCGGTTGGACACCCCCTGCCCCGAGCCCCCCACCTTTGCCGGGGGCCACTGGTCGGTCGGCCCCCGCTTCCCCCGAGCCCCCCGACCCCCTC
>SJYG01000756.1:290409-339755 GCA_006410535.1 Litocranius walleri
CCCCGCCCCGCCAGGCCGGCCACGGGGAGGAAGAAAGTCGATTGGCGCCGCCGAGTGTCACTCGCTCAGGGCCCCTAGGCCATTGGCATTTCTCTGGGGCCTGTCACACCGCAGCGCCCACTGAGCGTCCGAGGAGGGACGCTTCCGCCAGGCCTGCCGCCGATTGGTGCAGGTGAAAGCCAATCAGACTCAGGTCAAGCTCATTGGCGCTTTCCCGAAGTCTCCGGCGCTCAGGGCGGACTCGAGAATGCAGACAGCCCAGCCCGTGTGGCTGTCGATTGGCCAGTATTTCTGCCACTCGTTCAGTTTGGGCCCTCGTCACCGCCACGTCACCTCCTCCCATCAGTCGTCTCCGCGGCCCTCTTCCGCCCTTACGGATTGGTGGTTGATAGCAGCTGCTCAACCTTTACTACCATTCACTGAGTGCGTTGAGGGAAAAGAGGCGGAGTCTACGCGTCACATCTTCATTCTCATTTATTGTTGGTTGGAGTGGCTGTCACTCCCAAGGCGGCGAGGAGCCGGGGCGATGATCGGAGGTGATTGGCTCCTGGAGTTGTCTGTGAACGCCGGAGCGTGACACTTCTGACCAATGAAAGAGACCAATTGAGAGAGGGGGCTGGGCAGGCCAGGGCAGCCAATAAAATCCAGGAAGAGCAATTCGGGGGCGTGCCCGTCTGCTTCCGCCTTCGGGGAAGTTTGCGAGTGGCCAAAGCCCGTCGGTGTCTCTAACGCGTGTTTTGATGCTGCGTGTCAGTGTTGGAGTCGCTCTTTCTGAGCTAAGATCGCCAGTTTGTTAGGAAGAGTGTTTCTGCGTAGTCGGCCTTTGCCTGAGGTTTTTCCCTGCGAGCTGGAGGCCCGAGTTGCCGGGGACCCCAGAAATGGCTTCCCCAGTGTCTTCCAGAATCCACCACCCTAACTCCCTTTCCTGGTTTGCTCATCGTAGTACCACACACCTCATCTCTTGATTCTAGACTGTCATACGCTTCTCCTGATTTTGAGTCGCTAGTTGCTGACCCAGCTGAGGCGTAAGTGGACTTGCGAGGACCTGACTTTATTTGTACTTGGACCCTTAAAGGCCCTTGGTTTTAGCATCATAAGCGCACGTGTGTATGCTTAACTTTAAACAGAATATATTAGATACACTGATTTTGTTCACACACCTGTGAAAGTCACAACTTCAGTAGCTCATTTAACATTTAGAACTCTTGTTAACAAATGGGGCTTTGCGGGAACCTGGCATCTGTTACATTTTGCTAGTTTTCCTGGACAATAGAAATAGCTGCTGGCTAGAAAACAGATCGCCTTTTCTTGGCAATGTGCTTCATGGTATCAGGAAAATAAAAATAACCTTTTTTAGAAAACGTTTTTAAGAGAAGAGACATTTATTGAATTCTGGAGATAAAATGCACTTTGAAATCTGCACTTAGATGTACCTTAGAGGGTTGTTTAACTAAAGGGAACCCTTTATGCTTGAGCCATGCCTTTGCTAATTACTGGTCCTCTGACTGAGAAAGTTACTTAAGCATTCCCAGCCTCAGTTTTTCGTTTCTGTTAAAAAGGAATAAAACATTATAGGGATATTGTTCTGATTAAATGCATATATGAACATGTTTGATAAACTAAACAGCTACAAAATCTAAGTTGTATTGCCAAATACATCTTTCTGTTTATTTGCCAACCACAAAGGAGAAACACATACTTTTACACAGGAAAATCTGGCTGTCCCCACCTTAACCCAGTTAACCAACTGAGTTATCATTAACCCTGGGACAGCCAACATTTTTTATGAGGTCCCTTATCTGCTGCTTTAAAAGATGCTTTTTCCTTGGAAGAAAAGCTATGACCAACCTAGACAGCATATTAAAACGCAGAGATATTACTTTGCTAACAAAGGTCCATCTAATCAAGCCTATGGTTTTTCCAGCAGTCATGTATGGATGTGACAGTTGGACTATAAAGAAAGCTGAGTGCCAAAGAACTGATGCTTTTGAACTGTGTTGTCGTAGAAGACTCTTGAGGGTCCCTTGGACTTCAAGGAGATCCAACCAGTCCATCCTAAAGGAGACCAGTCCTGAGTGTTCATTGGAAGGACTGATATTGAAGCTGAAACTCCAATACTCTGGCCACCTGATGCGAAAAACTGACTCATTGGAAAAGATCCCAGTGCTGGGAAAGATTGAAGGCAGGAGAAGAAGGGGCCGACAGAGGATGAGATGGTTGGATGGCATCACCGACTCTATGGACGTGAGTTTGAGCAAGCTCTGGGAGTTGGTGATGGACAAGGAGGCCTGGCGTGCTGCGGTCCATGGGGTCGCAAAGAGCTGGCATGACTGAGCGGCTGAACGGAGCTGAGCTTGTGCGCTGCGGCATGAAGTATACAGCTCCACTTAATTACGTTTTCTTGCCAAAGTTTTCTTGATCCCAAGTCCAGTCAAGCCTTTAGGTCTACCCTTCAGCTTACAGAGGCTGCGGGAGCCAGTTAAATGCCACCTCCGAAGGAGGCAGCGGAGCAGAGCAAGAGTGTGAGATGGTCTATAAGACAGATGGTTTTACAGAAGATAAGATAGAAAGATTAAGGGAAAATGATGTGGTAACAGAGTCACGTGGTGACTGTTGTAAATTTTTTAAAAAATGGTTTTAAAAGAGACCTCCTCAACTAATGCTTGACTTTATTTTGATTCTGAAACAAAACAAAGACACTGTTCTTGTAGACATCGGAAGATAATGGGAAATTTGAAAATGGACTGGTATTAGATGATGTTAGGCAGTTATTACATTTGTAATGATTTGTTCAATGTAATACTGTATGATGGCTATGAATGAAAGCATCTTTAGACTCTGGAGAAATATCACCTTCTTCAATAAATGGTTTTGGGGAACATGGCTAAACTACCTGCTAAAGAACCAAACTGGACTACTACTACAAACTCTGATACCATATTACAAGAGAATCCAAAACGGACCAAAGGCTTGAATGTAGGGCCTGAAACCGTAAAACTTCCGAAAGGAAGCTTAGGCAGTATGCTCTCGGACATAAGTCTTAGCAGTATTGTGGAGGGTGTGTCTCCTCAGGCAAGGGAAACAAAATATAAGCTAATGGGGCCTACTCAAACTTAAAAGCTTTTGTACAGTGAAGAAAACTGGCAACCAAATGAAAAGACAGCTTACTGAATGGGAGAAGATATTTGCAGACTATCTTGGTAAGATTGATATCTAAAATATACGGAGGACTCCTACAACTCAACTTCAAAAAACCAAACCACCCAGTTCAAAAAGATGGCAGACGCTCTGAATAGACATTTTCCCTAAAAGACTTACAGATGGCCACCAGACATGTAAAAAGATGCTCAATATCATCTTTTCCCCTGATGACCCCTAATCAGCAGGGAAAGGCAAATCAGAACCACAATGTTTTATCACCTGATGCTGTCAGAATGGCTATTATTAAAAAAAAATATTTACAAGCAACAAGTGTTGGCAAAGTTGTGGAGAAAAGGGAACCCTTGTGCACTGCTGGTGGGAATGTGAATTGGTCCGTCCACTGTGGAAAACAGAATGGAGCCTCCTCAGAAAACTAAAAGTGCAACAGCCCCCTTTGAGCCGGCACTCCCACTTCTGGATATTTATGTGAAGAAAATGAAAACGCTCGTTCAAAAAACAAATCTGCAGCCTGATGTTCACTGCAGCATTGCTTACGATAGCTGAGACATGGCAGCAGCCTAGAGGCCCACCGAGAGATGGACAGATAAAGGGAATACAGAGCATTACTCAGCCATAGAAAGGATGGGGTTTTGCAACAGGGATGGACCCGGAGGGTATTCTGCTTACTGAAGTAAATGGGGAAAGACATGAAAGAAAGCATGTTGTCACTTACGTGTGGACTCTAAAAAAATGAGCAAACCTAACAGAAACAGAGTGACAGATACAAAAACCAAACAGGTGGTCGTCAGAGGGCAGGCGGGAGCGGGAAGGAGAAAAATTAACCGGGAGGTTAAGAGGGCCAAGCTTCCAGTTGCAAAATAAATTAGTAATTGGTATGAAATGCAGAGTGTGGGGAGCAGAGGAATTATGTAACGTCTTTGTATTGTGACAGATGGTAACTAGACATTTTGTGGCGAACGTTTTGAAATCTATAGAAGTATCAAATCTCTATCTTGTGTAACAGGAACTACAGTGTTGTAGGTCAATTATACTTGAAGAACAAATTCGTGGAAGAGGAGATCACCGTTGTGGCAGGGGGCAGTGGCGGCGGGGGGAGACTAGGGTGAAGGGAGCCAACGGCTACAAGCATTCAGTTATAAGACAAACAAGTCCTAGAAACTGTAATGTGCAACACGATACGTGCAATTTAATACCGCTCTACCTTACATATAAAAGTTAAGAGAGTAACTCCTAAGAGTGCTCATCACAGGAAAAAAGAATTGTTCTATTTCTTTACTTATGTATCTATGAGGTGACAAATGTTAACTAAACTTATTGTCATCATTTCATGATGTGTGTATGTTGAACCATTGTGCTGTACACCTTAAACTTACACAGTGCTGTATATTAATTAGATCTCAATAAAACTGAACGAACAAGAAACAGATTTTGGGGAAGAGTTAGGAATCTGTAAATTTCTTCTGAAATGGTAAAAACAGGAAAGAAAGCAAGCCCCCCCTCCCAAAGTAATACAATTTGCTATGCACACACACAAACGCATTCACATGTATGTGTCTACATATCTGACACGGCTGAAGCAACTTAGCATGACACATCCATGTGCCTGTATGTCAGAGCAAAATGTTATTGCTGATCAGCCACCACGTCGTGCCCGACTCTTTGAGACCCCATGGGCCGCAGCACACCAGGCTCCTCAGTCCTCCACTACCTCCCAGAATTTGCCTAGATTCGCGCCCAGTGAGTCAGTAATGCTATCTAACCATCTCATCCTCTGCCACCTCCTCCTCCTTTGGCATTCAATCTTTCCCAGCAGCGGGATCTTTTCGTCTTCGCATCAGGGGGCCAAAGTATTGGGAGTTTCAGCTTCAGCATCAGTCCTTCCAATGAATATTCAGGGTTGGTTTCCTTTATAAAGGCAAGTAGACACAGGTTGGGCTTCCCCAGTGGACCAGCAGTAAAGAATCCGCCTACAGTGCGGGAGCCCCAGGAGCAGTGGGCTCAATCCCCCAGAGGAGGGCATGGCAACTCCCTGCAGCGCTCGCCGGGGACCACAGGCGCAGAGGAGCCTGGCGGGCTACAGTTCACAGGGCCACCAAGAGTCGGACACGACTGAAGGAACTCGGCACAGACACAAAGTTCACTGTTGCATGTTGGTGAGAAGCACACAGGCATTTATTGTACTGTTATTCCTGCTTCTGTTGTGTATCTGAAAACATTTCCTTAAAGGTTTTAAAAGGCTGCGCTGAGTTGATGTTGTTGCCCACCACCACTTCCAGAGCACCCCGCACACTTCGCCTGCTAAGAGAAGCCTCTGGCCAGCGGTGTCCCTTCCTTCCCGCCTCCCCACCTCTCTTGCCTTGGCGCGCTCCGTGCTGCAGGTGCACTGATCCCTGTGTCCGCACCAGCTTTCACTCTCCTTCCCCTCCCTCCGGAGCCTGCCCTGCGCTCTCTGCCCAGAAGGCCACCGCCTCCTCGGGACCCAGGATCCCTGTGATGCTCACTGTCTGGCTTTGTGGCTGTGTTCCTTCCGCGCCGCCCCTCCTCGGGGTGAGTGCCCCAGTGTGTGACCTCATCTCTCATCTCTGGCTTCCTCATGACAGCCCACAGCCTGTTACCGAGCCGGTGAGAGGTCCGGCTGCTTGCCGAACAAAACCCAATAAATAGGGCAGGCTGGTGGAAAGCGAAGTTCGCGTCATTTCAGATGCCAGCGACCAGGGGTGCAGGGAGGGTGGTGGGCATCTGTCCAGAGGCTGATTCCCCACCCCGACCCTACAAGCAGGGAGTGAGCGCTTCTATAGACAGAGTAGGGGGCCCGGCGTGCTATGGGCAGAAACAGCAGTCAGCTGAGCAGTGATCTTGATTGCTCGTCGGTGGTCTGAGCAGCAGCATCTTTGTTGTTCTGGGTACAGTTGACCGTCAGTTCCGTTCCGTGTGTTCCTATACTTTTTGAGGCCAGTTCTCGGAACGGTGGCTGCTCACGTCCTGGGTGCAGTCCGGTCATCGTGTAGTTAACTTGGTGTTTCAGTTTCCAACTCATGTTTCAGTATCGATAAGACAGCTCACAGGATATATATAGCTTTAATATTATCTGTAGCCCTTGAGAAAGAACTAAAGTCCCTGACTTTGCTCAGTGACATTGTTACTCTTTAGCCTCCTTTGACTGTTTCCTTTTGTTTTCACATCTTTCACTTCTCTGATTAAACGTCTTCTTTGACTAAGGTTTTCCGCAGGCGAAAGGCATGCAGGAGGGGAGGCAGTAGAGTCCTGCTCCGTCTCAAGCCCAGCATGTTCCATCGTTTCACAAACATGGATTGGGCATCTCCCGTAAGAGCTGGGGGCAGAGTAATGGACGCATGGACGCCCTCTGGCATTAGAGCAGAAGCACACACATGGAGAGACGCAGGATACGCAGTGTCTGCGCGGGCTTCCGGGCGGCGCCGTGGCCGAGAGCCTGCTTGCCGATGCAGGAGACGCGAGAGATGGGGGCCACAGCCTGGGTCAAGCAGATCCCCTGGAGGAAGAAGTGGCAAGCCGCTGGACTCCTGGCCTGGAAAATTCCACGGGCAGAGCAGCCTGGCGGGCCACAGTCCATGGGGTCGCAGAGTCGGCCATGACTGCACGCATACACACACACCTGCACAGAGAGAATACGGACGGTAACGACACACCTGGAGGACCCCCAGGGCGCTGTGAAAGAACAGCAGGCGCAACCTGCTCCAAACAGGGATAAACTCTCTTGAAGCACCTGGGGGCTGGAGAGGAATTAGAGAAATGAAAGGATGGGGACAGTCTTTCTTCTGTGAAGAAAGGAAAGAGAGGCAGTACCTGAGGCAGAGGGGCTAGAGGCGGAGAAGGCAGGTGGGAAAGGCCTCCAGGGCCTCCCGGGGAGCATGGAGCAGAGGGAAGCAATGGAAGGCGCGGAGCGTGCGTGCTGGGCCACTTCAGTCGTGTCCGACTCTCTGCACTCGGATGGACTGCAACCCACAGGGCCCCTCTGTCCACCCGATTCTCCAGTCCAGGGTACTGGGGTGAGTTGCCGTCCCCTGCTCCAGGGGATCTCCGCCACCCAGGGATGGAGCCCGCGTCTCTTCCAACTCCTGCATCGGCAGGCGGGCTCCTTACCGCTAGCACCGCCTGGGAAGCCTCGGGGTTAGGACAGTGACCCTGTTTTTTATTACTTTTGTCTCACCGCTTTGTTTTCAGGCTCTTAGCTCCTTGGGAGTGAGAGCCCTGAGACTTAACCACTGGGCCACCCAGGAAATCCCTGGAGTTCACTCTTGTACATTCCGTGTGTCCTACAAGTATGTACTGACGTGTATACCCCATTATAGTTTCATACAGCATAGCTCTGGGACTTTGCTGGCGACCCAGTGGGTAACACTCCATGCTTTCAAGGCTCTACCCCATACCCCCAGGTGGGGGAACTAAGAGCCCACCTGCCCTGGGGCGCAGCCGAGACAGACAAACCAACCTGCATCTTCATACAGAACAGCTTCCCTGCTTCCCAGATCCTCCACGCATGTCCCCCCCCCCCGCGGAGCCTGGCGGCCAGCGAGTGCTCTTCCTGCTGAGCCCTGGTTTTGCCTTTTCTCAGAACGTCGCGTGACTGGAGTCGCAGAGCATGTAGCCTTTTCAGATGGGCCTCTTTCACTCAGTCACATCCGCTCACAGTTCTTCCATGTCTTTTCATGGCTTGATGCTTTGTTGCTGTTGCTTAGTTGCTAAGTCGTGTCCGACTCTTTGCAATCCTATGGCCTGCAGCAAGCCATGCTCCTCTGTGGTCCACTGTCTCCCAGAGTTTGCTCAGATTCATGTCCATTGAGTTGGTGATGCTGTCTAACCATCTCATCCTCCGTCACCCCCTTTCCTTTTGCCCTCAGTCTTTCCCAGCATCAGGGTCTTTTCCAATGAGTTGGCTCTTCGCATCAGGTGGCCAAAGTATTGGAGCTTCTGCTTCAGCATTAGTCCTTCCAACGAATATTCAAGGTTGATTTTCTTAGAAATCAACTGGTCTGATTGACCAATTTGACTGGTTTAGGATTGACTAGTCCTAACCTTCTTCTTGCAGTCCAAGAGACTCCCAAGAGTCTTCCTCAGCACCACAGGTAGAAAGCATCAATTCTTCAGCCTTCTTTATGGTCCACCTCTCACATCTGTACATAACTACTGGGAAAACCATCGCTTTGACTGGACAGGCTGTCAGGAGAGTGGTGTCTCTGCTTTTTAATATGCTGTCTGGGTTTGTCATCGCTTTCCTCCAAGGAGTAAGCATCTTCATATTCATGGCCGCAGGCATTGTCCACAGTGATTTTGGAGCCAAGAAAAGAAAACCTGCCCCTGCTTCCACTTTCCCCCCTTCTATGTGCCATAAAGTGATGGGACCGGATGCCATGACCTTAGTTTTTTAAATGTTGAGCTGTAAGTCAGCTTTTCTACTCTCTTTCGCCTTCATCAAGAGGCTCTTTGGTTCCTCTTCGCTTTCTGCCGTTAGAGTGGTGTCATCTGTAAATCTCTGGTTATTGGTATTTCTCCCAGCAATCTTGATCCCACCTTGGGATTCATCCAGCTGGGCATTTTGCATGATATACTTTGCACAGAAGTTAAATAATCAGGGTGACAATATACAGCCTTGTCATGATTCTTTCCAAATTTTGAAGCAGTCAGTTGTTTCATGTCTGGTTTTGTTTCTTCTTGACCCAAGTACAGGTTTTTCAGGATACAAATAAAGTGGCCTGGTATTCCCATCTCTTTAAGAATTTTCCACAGTTTGTTGCGGTTCACACAGTCCAAGGCTTTAGCATAGTAAATGAAGCAGATGTTTTCCAGGAATTCCTTTGCTTTTTCTATGATCCAATGAATGTTGCAATTTGATCTCTATTTTCCTCTGCCTTTTCTAAGCCCAACTTGTATATCTGGAAGGTCTTGATTCAAGTACTGATGAAGCTCAGCAAGTATACCCCATTATAGTTTCATACAGCATAGCTCTGGGACTTTGCTGGCGACCCAGTGGGTAACACTCCATGCTTTCAAGGCTCTACCCCATACCCCCAGGTGGGGGAACTAAGAGCCCACCTGCCCTGGGGCGCAGCCGAGACAGACAAACCAACCTGCATCTTCATACAGAACAGCTTCCCTGCTTCCCAGATCCTCCACGCATGTCCCCCCCCCCCGCGGAGCCTGGCGGCCAGCGAGTGCTCTTCCTGCTGAGCCCTGGTTTTGCCTTTTCTCAGAACGTCGCGTGACTGGAGTCGCAGAGCATGTAGCCTTTTCAGATGGGCCTCTTTCACTCAGTCACATCCGCTCACAGTTCTTCCATGTCTTTTCATGGCTTGATGCTTTGTTGCTGTTGCTTAGTTGCTAAGTCGTGTCCGACTCTTTGCAATCCTATGGCCTGCAGCAAGCCATGCTCCTCTGTGGTCCACTGTCTCCCAGAGTTTGCTCAGATTCATGTCCATTGAGTTGGTGATGCTGTCTAACCATCTCATCCTCCGTCACCCCCTTTCCTTTTGCCCTCAGTCTTTCCCAGCATCAGGGTCTTTTCCAATGAGTTGGCTCTTCGCATCAGGTGGCCAAAGTATTGGAGCTTCTGCTTCAGCATTAGTCCTTCCAACGAATATTCAAGGTTGATTTTCTTAGAAATCAACTGGTCTGATTGACCAATTTGACTGGTTTAGGATTGACTAGTCCTAACCTTCTTCTTGCAGTCCAAGAGACTCCCAAGAGTCTTCCTCAGCACCACAGGTAGAAAGCATCAATTCTTCAGCCTTCTTTATGGTCCACCTCTCACATCTGTACATAACTACTGGGAAAACCATCGCTTTGACTGGACAGGCTGTCAGGAGAGTGGTGTCTCTGCTTTTTAATATGCTGTCTGGGTTTGTCATCGCTTTCCTCCAAGGAGTAAGCATCTTCATATTCATGGCCGCAGGCATTGTCCACAGTGATTTTGGAGCCAAGAAAAGAAAACCTGCCCCTGCTTCCACTTTCCCCCCTTCTATGTGCCATAAAGTGATGGGACCGGATGCCATGACCTTAGTTTTTTAAATGTTGAGCTGTAAGTCAGCTTTTCTACTCTCTTTCGCCTTCATCAAGAGGCTCTTTGGTTCCTCTTCGCTTTCTGCCGTTAGAGTGGTGTCAT
Organism: Litocranius walleri; assembly: GCA_006410535.1. NCBI lineage: Eukaryota > Metazoa > Chordata > Mammalia > Artiodactyla > Bovidae > Litocranius > Litocranius walleri. Next base: position 300,710 of record SJYG01000756.1, read on the forward strand.
CTGTAAATCTCTGGTTATTGGTATTTCTCCCAGCAATCTTGATCCCACCTTGGGATTCATCCAGCTGGGCATTTTGCATGATATACTTTGCACAGAAGTTAAATAATCAGGGTGACAATATACAGCCTTGTCATGATTCTTTCCAAATTTTGAAGCAGTCAGTTGTTTCATGTCTGGTTTTGTTTCTTCTTGACCCAAGTACAGGTTTTTCAGGATACAAATAAAGTGGCCTGGTATTCCCATCTCTTTAAGAATTTTCCACAGTTTGTTGCGGTTCACACAGTCCAAGGCTTTAGCATAGTAAATGAAGCAGATGTTTTCCAGGAATTCCTTTGCTTTTTCTATGATCCAATGAATGTTGCAATTTGATCTCTATTTTCCTCTGCCTTTTCTAAGCCCAACTTGTATATCTGGAAGGTCTTGATTCAAGTACTGATGAAGCTCAGCACGGAGGACTTTACACATAGCCTGCTAGCAGGTGAGATGAGCACAGCTGTACGGCAGTTGCAGCATTCTTTGGCGTCGCCTTCACTTGGGATTGGAGTGAAACAGAGCTTTTCCTGTCTTATGGATCCTGTGCATTTACTCATGGCTTGATGGTGGTTTAGTCCTCAAGCTGTGTCCACCTCTTGTGATCCCATGGACTGCAGCCCGCCAGGTTCCTCTGTCCATGGGATTTCCCAGGCTAGAATGCTGGAGTGGGTTGCCATTTCCTTCTCCAGGGAATCTTCCTGACCCAGGGATCGAACCTGGGTCTCCTGTCTTGCAGGCAGATTCTTTACTAACTGAGCCCCCAGGGAAGCCCCTCATGGCTTGACAGATGACCTCTTTTCAGCACCGACTAACATTCCATTGCCTGGATGGGCCACAGTCGGTCTTCTCACCTGCTGAAGAACAACTCGGTTGCTTCCAAGCTTTGCAACTGTGAGTAAAGCTCCTATAAACATTGTTGCGCATGCTTTGCTTCTTTTTTTTCCTTCTGTCATTCTCCACATTGTCACTGGCTTGCTCTCCCAACTGTGGCCAAATAATAGTTTCATAATGCAGATTTTATCAATGTGACCAGTCCAGATATTTAGTTTTCCAGTTTTACCTTTTTTATAATTGAAGAAAAAAATTCTTACTGGAAAACAGCAATTTGTTGATTTCAAAGGACAATATTCTGTCCCCCAAGCAAATGAAGCGGAAATTCAAGTTTGTTTAAGTCAGGTTCGCCTTGTAAGTTAATTGAAGCGTGCTCCCAGGGACAACACCTGTGAGAGGGTGAAGGAAACAGGATCAGAGGGAGAAGTTGAACCAAGAGGTACTTCCGACAGAACTCCTCAGCTCTGGGGAAATCTGAACTTGGGTTGGTCTGTTGCAGGTGTGCAATCCTGAGAAAAAACAGCTGGGTGCTTATTCTGCAGAACTGATCAGTTATAGCATGCTGGGCGTGTGAGAGGAGCCAGAACTGGCCTTTGGTCTTCATCTTGCCTTCACATTTGTGCAGCAGGATGATGAAATTTACTGAAACTAGGAAGGCGCAAAAGTGAGGACAGATTCCTCAGCGGGGCCTCGGGGGAAGTCACTCAACTCTCTGCTTGTGGGTTACAAGGGAACTGGGTGCGACCAGAGAGCAAAGAGCACATTCCCTGTGTATTTTTCAGACGATCACACAGGGGCTGATTGTAAATTTCTGAAAGAGGAGCTGCGCACTAGCTGGGAAATTCACATCCCTAACCCTTAGCAGCAGGTACTACTGGCTGACCGACACTGCAGTAAGTCCCCCCGCGCACAAGTGAGCTCTGTTCTGAGAGCACATCTGTAAATCCAATTTGTAAGCCCACCAGTTAGTCTAGGTGCTCACCTAATGCAATCTGCTGTTGTGCTGTGCTGTAATCGGTTTATGATACTTTTCACACAAATAATTCATAAAAAAAGACAAAAATAAACATCTTAATCTTGCAGTGTAGTGCCCTGGAAGTGCAGTGAGTGAGTGTCAAGTCGCCGTTGTGTCCGACTCTTTTCGACCCCACAGACTGCAGCCCACCAGGGTCCTCCATCCATGGGATTTTCCAGGCAAGAGTGCTGGAGTGGGGTGCCATTTCCTTCTCCAGTACAGTAGTACAGTAAACAAAAGCTGGCACACGGGGGCTGGCATCAAGTGAACAGGCGGGAAGCGTCACTGATGGAGGAGGGAGACGAGCGGGGAGAAGGCAGAGCTGAAGGGTGGGCAGCAGCAGGAGTCGGGGGGCGAGCTGCGAGCGTGTTCATGCCTGACCTTGACGGCCCGGGTCCTGGTTCCTCGCCGGGTCCAGCTCCGTATCTACCTCTTGAGAAGGACGGTCCAGGGCTGTGCGGGTCTTTCTCGTCTTAGGCGATGCGGCAGTGCTGGATTGCATTCTGGACGGCTGCAGCAGCCTTCGTGCACTGCTCTACGTTTGGGTCCCGGGCCCAAGAAACTAACACCGTGGCTCAAACAACGGCAATGCCCTGGCCATTTCCTGTCCTGAATCTCCTGGGTTCTTTTTCTTCCTCCTGTCTCTCTCCATCCCTTCCCTTGGCACTGAATTCATGTCTTTGAAAGTTCACAACTTAAAGGCTCCTGTGTAGGGGCCTTACTGTATTCGTTACCACAAGTCTATATTTACACCACAACATAGCTCATCCAAGTGGGACCCCGCCCACATCTTCCTAGGGGGTATGCCAAACCTGGAAATATTGGAACTTCCTATGAAGTACAAGCAGATCAGTAAAGCAAGAGTATCAACTTCTACTGCGTGTTGCGCACTTCTACAAATGTCACTTCATTTATTCTTTGTCACTGTTCCAGTCGTTTTACCACCCCATCTACATTTTTAAAAATTGAGAGTCAAGCAAGCAAAATATCTTATAAAAGCAAAGCCAGCATTCCAACATAGATACAAAAAGTCTTCAGCCTTGGCAAGCTTCATATAACTGGTGTCTGGGAATCTTTTCTTAAGGACAGAAACTATTCAAAGAATTGAATGGAGTCATAAACACAACTAACTGGTGTTTGGTTTCAACGTAACAGAACTACTGTGATACTTTTATCTGTAAAAATTATCACTAGCCTGCCCCTGTTCCCGTTTCTCCCAGGGGCGTATACTAAGGTTTAACCAGCCTCTTCAGGCTACACAGAGCCTTCCATTTCACACCGGCTAATCACGCACTGTACTTCAGAGAAAACAGAGAATGTGTGCAGAACTCCTTCAAATTTGTAATCCTTTTTTAAAAAGATCATTCAAAACATGTTTTTCCCCAGTAGTACCTAATGAAGCCTCATGCTGAATGGCTGAGAAAGCCCTTTGTAATGACTCAGGTTAGGTTTATCTGCAAGCGCAGCGCGGGCGCCTCAGTCGCGTCCGGCTCTCTGCGACCCCACGCACTGTGCGCGCCAGCCGCTCCGCCCGCGGGCGGCTCCAGGCCGGGACGCCAGTGGGCCGCGCTCGCTCCCCGGGGCGCCCCCCGGACCCAGGCACTGGACCCGGCTCCTGCAGCCCCACTGCCGCTCCGCCCGCGGGCGGCTCCAGGCCGGGACGCCAGTGGGCCGCGCTCGCTCCCCGGGGCGCCCCCCGGACCCAGGCACTGGACCCGGCTCCTGCAGCCCCACTGCCGCTCCGCCCGCGGGCGGCTCCAGGCCGGGACGCCAGTGGGCCGCGCTCGCTCCCCGGGGCGCCCCCCGGACCCAGGCACTGGACCCGGCTCCTGCAGCCCCACTGCCGCTCCGCCCGCGGGCGGCTCCAGGCCGGGACGCCAGTGGGCCGCGCTCGCTCCCCGGGGCGCCCCCCGGACCCAGGCACTGGACCCGGCTCCTGCAGCCCCACTGCCGCTCCGCCCGCGGGCGGCTCCAGGCCGGGACGCCAGTGGGCCGCGCTCGCTCCCCGGGGCGCCCCCCGGACCCAGGCACTGGACCCGGCTCCTGCAGCCCCACTGCCGCTCCGCCCGCGGGCGGCTCCAGGCCGGGACGCCAGTGGGCCGCGCTCGCTCCCCGGGGCGCCCCCCGGACCCAGGCACTGGACCCGGCTCCTGCAGCCCCACTGCCGCTCCGCCCGCGGGCGGCTCCAGGCCGGGACGCCAGTGGGCCGCGCTCGCTCCCCGGGGCGCCCCCCGGACCCAGGCACTGGACCCGGCTCCTGCAGCCCCACTGCCGCTCCGCCCGCGGGCGGCTCCAGGCCGGGACGCCAGTGGGCCGCGCTCGCTCCCCGGGGCGCCCCCCGGACCCAGGCACTGGACCCGGCTCCTGCAGCCCCACTGCCGCTCCGCCCGCGGGCGGCTCCAGGCCGGGACGCCAGTGGGCCGCGCTCGCTCCCCCGGGCGCCCCCCGGATCCCGGCACTGGACCCGGCTCCTGCAGCCCCACTGCAGATGGAGACTTTCCGCCGGGGCACCGGGGACAGAGGCCCAATTTATGCTGCCTTAAACACGTAAGAGTCTATTCTCACACCTAGAGACACTTAAAAGACAATAATAGCGGCCTGCAGGGGCGGCAGCGCGGGCGGCCTTCCCGCAGGCCCCTCCGCCCCGCTCCGCTGCGCACCGTCTCTGTCGTCGCGGTTATTTTGCCCCAAGATGGGGGCGGCTGGAGCCGCAGCCATTGTAACTGCATCCTAGGAGCGCGAAGAGGAAAGAGAGGAGGACAAACCTATTTCCTTTCTTTTAAGGAGCATTTCTGGAAGTTCCACACGGTGTGTGCTCCTGCTGGATGGAGAAGCGCTGGGCAACGGCTGTGAAGGGATGCAGGCGCTCTCTCCCGCCGCTCCCCACTACAGTGTTGGACAGATCACGTCCATGCTCTCTCCCTTTCCTTCCTTTAAATACAAGCCAAAATCTATTCACTATAAAAGATACAAGGGTTCAGAAATGCAGATACAGAAAATGAAAACTCTCCTTAACCACACCTTCTAGAAACGGTTAACAGCTGGGTATATATTCTTCACCTATCCTGTGGATTTTTAAAAATTAAAAAAGTCAATGATAAGATGTTTGACACCTGCTAGTTTCCCAGGACTGTCATAACAAAGCACCACAAACAGGGCGGCTTAAACAATGAAAGTGTGTCCTCACAGTTCTGGCGCCTGGACGGTTCTGTGCGCAGCGCCGGTGTCTCCCGACGGCTGGCCGTGGACAGGGCCGTCTTCTGGGGTCTTCACAGGCAGGCTCCCTGTGTCCCCATCACCACTGCTCATACTGGATTAGAACTCACTCTAATGACTTCATTTATTTTCTCGTGACTTCATTTCAAATTAATCTTTTTTTGTTCTTTTGAACTCTCTATTCTGCATTGGTGTGCGGCTGATTAACGATATGAGTTTTAGGTGAACAGCAAAGGGGCTCAGCTACACACAGCCATGGGTCCATCCTCCCCCAAACTGCCCTCCCATCCAGGCTGGACCACAACACTGAGCAGAGTCCCCTGTGCCACACAGTCGGTCCCTGTTTTAAATACAGCAGCGTGTACACGTCCACCTCACACTCCCTGACTACCCCTCCACCCACCCCTTGCCAAAGGCGCTGTCCCCAGAGGTCACGCGCCGAGGTGGGCGCCGGGCCTGCAGCTCGGGCTTCGCCGCCTCGCTGGGCGGTGGCGACGCACAGCGATGCTTCTGCTGGCCAGCAACACTGAAGCGGCGGCGCACGCACACGTGCACACCTACACATGCACTTCCGTCTTCTTCGCATTCTATCCCCTTTGGATTATTACGATATTGAACACAGTTCCCTGTTCTACATGGTAGGGTTTTTAAAATCTATTTTATACAGTAGTGTGTGTCTGTTATTCCCAAATTCCTGCCTTATCCCTCCCCAGCCCCTACTCAGCAAAGCGACTTTGCTTAGACTCTGCGAAGGCTTCCCTCGGCAGTGTGAGTGAAGCCCTTCAAGGTGGTGTGGCCACTCTGTTCCAGCGACACTGACCCATGCTTGGCCGTCGTCTTCTCAGTATGCGCGTATCCGCTTCAGTGTTGCCCTCTCATCAAGGCCTTCCCTGGCCTCTGTCTGCAGCACAGATCCCCCGTCCCTCTCCTTCCTTTCATCCTCTTTTATTCTCCTCCTAGCGCTTACCACCAGCTACCCCCGAGAGCACAGCCTTTGTCACCTCTGTGCCTAGGAACGCTGGACACGCATGAGCTTGTCGGGCTTACTGTATCAAACTGTTTCCGACCTTGGGGTTGCTGTGGTAAAATGAGTGTCAGTGTCGTTTGGAATGGGCCTTGCACACACAGATGAGTTCACGCCATTAAGGTCTGTCCTCTCGGTTCTGAAAATCTGAATAATCCCATCAGGCTGTCTCTTTGTGACCCAACTATTTTACGAAAAGATGCCAGTTGGACGCTTGCTTGGTGTGGCCCGTGTGCTGGGAATGGGGCGAGGCTGGGAACGAGGACCCACGCATTCGTGGAGCTCCCGTGCTAATGCAGGGAACTGACGAACCAACCGCCTGCAGCTGAATATTTCTCATATGAACAATGCATTTCCAAATACTGAGATGCAAGTGTGGGAGCAAATCTTTTAAAAATCTCTTCAAAGTGCTTAAACCAAAAGGACCACACAGATGCCTGGCAGCTGCTTTTCTGAAATTCTGATCCTTATATAGTGTAATGGACCTCGATAGTTAAAACCTGAATCACATTTTTGACACTACTGAGAGGGAATTATTTAATCTGCCTACTGGAAATGAAGGCATTAAAGCCCAATCAGAAGAGTTTGCAGATGTGTCCTTAAATGCTTGCAGCTCCTCAGTTGCTGCTACATGACATTTATCCAGAAGCAGGAGCCTTCTTGTAGCCACAGTGCTGGATATGGAGTTTGAAACTTCCAGTCTAAATCTTAAACTGGAGCACTTATTAGCTGGATGGTCTTGCTAATCTCGTTTGGGTACTGTACAATTATAGCTGCCCATTCTAATATTTCAAAGGGTAATAGAGAAGACTTGAATTAGAAAATGAATGTCAGTGCTCTCTGTACACTATAAAAAGAGCTATAGAAACACGGTCAGCATATTAAAAATCAGACATCACTTTTCCGACAAAGGTCTGTATAGTCAAAGCTATGGTTTTTCCAGGAGTCATGTAAGGATGAGAGAATTGGACCACAAAGGCTGAGCGCCGAAGAACTGATGCTTTTGAACTGTGGTGTTGGAGAAGGCTCTTGAGAGTCCCTTGGACTGCAAGATCAAAGCAGTTAGTCCAAAAGGAAATCAACCCTCAATATTCACTGGGAAGACTGATGCTGAAGCTCCAGTATCTTTGGCCACCTGATGCGAAGAGCTGACTCATGGGAAAAGACCCTGATGTCACAAAGATTAACGGCAGGAGAAGGGGACGACAGAGGAGGAGATGGTTGGATGGCACTACTGACTCAACGGAAATGAGTTTGAGCAAGCTCTAGGAGATGGTGAAGGACAGGGAAGCCTGGCGTGCTGCAGTCCATGGGGTCGCAAAGAGGTGGACACGGCTGAGCGGCTGAATCGCCGTGGTGGGCTCAGCTTTGCTCACTGCTGGATGAACAAGAGTGACTTGGCAAAAACTACCCGAGGGTGGAATCTATTAGTAGGGAAGCAGTTAAATTACAGCATGCAGTGGAACACCATACAATCATTAAAATAAACAGTGGGGCCTCTCGGCATGGACATGGACGGATATCCATGATGCGTTGGGAAAATCCAGCATCTACATGCACCGCGCAGCCGCTTGGTGGACAGCATACCAGACTGTCAGCCAGGGCTCTTCTGGGGGTAGTGGTGGAATCCCTTAGATTGGTCCTAAATTGTAAACAGCGTAAGAGATGCTCTACTCACAACAGGGAAAGCACGCATGTCACTGGTTACCTCGTCCCCATCCAGATGCTTCCTAGGTCTCGGGCTTGACTTCGCTTAACAGTTACCTTGGAGACTGAACTTGGCTGAACTGCGGAGCTCAGAGTCACGGTGAGTCAACAGGCTCCTTGGAGCAGGCTTTCGTGTCAAGTCGCGAGGTAAGAGGCAGAGCTGAGGCTGCCCGGTGACCTGCAGTCTGTTCAGGACTGCGCCTCTACTTCAAGGACAGCGGCCAACACTACGCTGCCCGTGGCCTCAGCACGCTAGACAGGCTGCCTGAAGACCCCTTTTACTTTCTTAAGGATCACAGTGCCAACACACTTAAACACAGCTGGGCGAGAAGTGTGAGATGCCTTCTGCTACTTCCCCACGTGGACTCTGCACACAAAGGACTTCACTGCTCTGCACAGGGAGAGGGCAGTCGGTGGTCTGTGCGAAACTCGGAAGGTCATCGTGGCCTTCCTGAGACAGACAGGGCAGCTCTGGTGAAAGCCAGCTGGCTGGTGCTCAGGCCACAACGGACCTGAGCAGATTTTCTGTGTGGATGGAGCTGAGATCCATCCATTTTGATTCAGCAGTCAGTGAGGAAAAAATGCAATTTCTGTAAATATATAAACTCACTGGGAGATATGGCTTGGACTTAAAGTGGTTCTTTGATTCCTCAACTGTTTAACAGGGGAATTTTAAGTGTTTAACAGTGCAGTACCTGACTACAACTCACAGGATAACTGCCTTGCTTTCACATTTTTTTCAGCACATTCATCTTTCAAAGTCAAATACACTGGCTCTGAAATCAACCAAAACTAGATCAGACATTCTTGTCCTACTAGCCCTTATCACTAGAAAGTAGGGGGCTATGATTTTTAGCAGTTTTTAGAGAATAACCCCCTTTTGGTTCTAATATCAATACATGCAGACTGAAGACAGTCTGGACAATGGAAACGAGGAACAGTCACCCACACACAAACTCCTCCACAAGCCTCCCCTTAGAGGCAGCCACCGCCCTCCAAGCACCCTGGACTGTACCCCTTCCCCTCCCCGTGCCCACAGGAAGTCATATGCATGTGAAGGACTGACTTACACTCAACTTCATACTTGAAGTGCTTTCTGATGTAACTAAGCTCTTCAAAAATAGTATTTCTTCTCAGAATATAAGCAATGCTTGCTCTCTACCAAAGAGCTGGAGAAAACTGAAAGCAAAAGGAAGCTCCCCACAGTCCTGCCACTGAGAGATGCACGTCTTTAGGGGAACACCTGCAGGAGCATTGCTCTAGCTCAGTCGAGTCCAATTCTCTGCGACCCCACGGACTGCGGCCCGCCAGGCTCCTCTGTCCATGGGATTCCTCAGGCAGGAATACTGGAGTGGAGTGCCATGCCCTCCTCTAGGAAATCTTCCCGACCCAGGGATTCAATCTCTAGCTCCTGCATCCACTGAGCCACCTGGGACGCATATCCTCCCAGTTTCTTCCCCATCACACATGCATCTTCATAAAAGAACTGCACTCCAAGCATATGTACCTTCTGCTTTCCCCCACACTAGACCATACACACTTTTCATGATTAAATATTATACCTGCACATACCACACAGATTACCACTTAGCCACTAGTGAGCATTCAGGTTATTTCTAATTTTCCTATTACAAATGATGCTGTGGTAAGTTTGAAATAGCTAACATGAAAGAATTACCAATTTTTTCTTACCTCTTCTGAGAAGATACAAGTGAGAGCTAAGGAAATACTAACCACGAGGCAGCTTAAGTTAAAACTAGGCTTTGTGAAGATTCCTAACTCTCAGCTGCCAAAAGACGAGGAAGGTGAACTGCAGTCTACCCACTGAACTTTCTAATTCTGCTTTGCAGTTAAAAGTTGGGGGGAGGGGCAGTGACTGTTGAAAGCATCCTAGCTTTTCTTTTTAAAAATATGCATGTATTAAAAAAAAATGCATGTATTTATTTGTGGCACATGGGATTGAACGAGGGATCAGACCCGCTTCCCCTACACTGGGACTGCAGTTTCAGCCACTGAGCCATCAGGGGAGGCCCACACCCTAGGTATTTTAAGGAACGTTATGTAAACATAAGATCTTTATCTGTCTCCCTTATGACAAAATAAGAGATAAAAACATCAGGTGATACCATCCTCGCCAATCCCCAGCACCAAGAGGTGTGCTGATCTATCTAAATACGTTAGAAACACATTAAAAGGCATGTTCAGGAGAAACAAGCACGAATGTTGGCACATTTTTTTTTTCAAGTATACAATTTGTTTTTATTTACAATACCCTATAAAAATGTAAATTTAGAAACTTTTTAATTAATTAAAACCAAACAAAAAAGATAAAAGCACAGGAGAAGAGATAATCATCGAGCCTTCACTTGATCGGCTGTGAAGGGAAGGCAGGGGGTGATGGCAGAGGGGAAGAGGGGGCGCACGGGGCACAGCGGGGAGAAGTACAGGGAGAACAGGACAGCCGGCTGGAGCGGAGGGCCTCACTGCTGTACAATACATTTATGTGCAAAACGTTCATTCTCGTATTAAATACCGGAACCTGCCCCCCTCCCCACTACATTCAGAAAGGTGAGAGCAGCGAGGTGTGCTCAGGACTGGCAGGTGAGATCAATCAGATGCTGTCTGCTCAGGGCTGGCATCACCAGGGACCCGGGTCCTCATCTGGGTGACTGCAGAGCGGGAGAGGGTGGTGACAGGGGCGCAGGCGGCCCCGCCCGGACGCAGACCCAGGCCCTGGCTGCAGCCGAGACCAAGGGGCTGGGGCAGTGCTTCCGCCCGCCCGCGGAGCGGCAGCCTGCACTCCCGCCCCGCCCCACACACCAAGTACAGACAGGGAAGGGGATGTCAGAGCATGGCTTGCTGCAGCAGTCTCAGGAAGACGGAGCGAGTGCGCTGAAGCTGCGCGGTGGGAGCGGGCTGCAGGCCCGCGCTCCCGCAAGCCTCCGCACACCTGAGGGTACGGGCTCAAGCACCCGCGGCCCGAGCGGGACCAAGGCTAACTGCGTGCCGCCTCCACCGCGGTGCACAGAACCGAGGGAAACCCGAGCGGGGAGGAGGCAGGAGCGCCTGGGCTGAGGGCTGGGCACCAGCCACTGAGCGCGCCGAGTGCATTACACGCGCTGCATTTTATTAGAACAAGTAGAACCCATCAAATTATCAGAAGATGGACAAGGAACAGATTAAAAACACATCAGCTGGGCTGTGGTTAGAGAAGGAAAGGTGTGCCAACTACATCTCTCAGTCTAAACTCGTTCTTTAAGGGCCCTTTGGAGACCACACAAACATACGTTTCGGGGGGGTGTGCGCATATATATTTATATTTCTACTTCATCAGCTTTCCTACAGCCACAGTAACAAGGGGCGATGAGGGCGGGAGTCCTGTGGCAGGCTGCAGCCTCCTCTGAGCTGGAGCGGTGGTGGGGGATGGAGGGAGAGGTTATGTTTGGGTCTCAAGGGCAAAGAGGAGGCAGGATGCAGAAGACGCGAGTCACGTGGGTCACGCACGACCGTCACACAGAAGGTAAGGAACCAGGGCAAGTGTGAGCCCAGCCACGTTCCACAGAGCAGCGGGCAGTACCTGCATTCAGAGACAGCCCCTGCGAACGGACTCGGCCCACCAGACGCTCTGGGGAGCGAACGACCTTCCCTCCCTCGTTTAAAGCAACACTCCATTGGCGATGGCCGCAGAGCGGGAGGCAGCCAAGAGGCACAGGACTCGTGTGGAGGCCTTTACCGTATTCCTTGGACTAGCCTACGGCAGAGAGAGAGAAGACGGGTGTGAATGAGTTCAGAGAGCGGTCATCTGCACCAGAACCCCAGCCCCGTGTGGCCTCTTCTGTCGGAACCTGCGAGATCCGGACCCCAGCTGCTACTCCACCGGGAGGGCTCCGCTGTGGCCTCAGTGCTTTGCACCAGCAGACACTCGCTCATTTCACAGACGCCTTTAATCTCTTCCACTGGACCCCTGACACCTTACGCCCCTCTCACCCCCAACCTCCTCAGCCTAACGTCTCAAGTGCCAGCTTCAGTGGGACGCGGAACTCTCCTGTTTCCAACTTACTGCAGTTTCGTCTCCAGCAAGTTCAGTTTCTGTCGATCAACGTAACGAGAAAAGAGGGATACTAGGTTTGTGGGTATAGAGATTGGCTTGGCCAGGCCCGTCTGGGGAATCCGCAAGAGTTCTCGGGTTGCCACGAACATCACCTCCGTCCTAACAGGGAAAACCGATGATAATAATAATGTAAGAAAAGGCATGAAAAAGAGGACCCGAAAGAACTTCAAAGAGGAAGCGCGGCCCAGACTGACCACGGGCTGCTTTGCGCCGAGTCTGAAGCAGCGTCTGAGCTCTGTAGGTCTTCCCCGCGGCTCAGGACGACGAGAAGCAGGGACAGGCCAAACTGCAAGAGGAGACAGAGGGTGTCAGACGCCGAGGGGGCGGCACAGAATGCGGGCACCCCCCACCGTGCTGCTCTGAGCCTGCGCGGAGCCCAGAGGGGTCCCTCCTGACTCAGCAGCTCAGGCTCTCTCAAGGGCAACGGGAGCCCCGGGCCCCGCAGCCCCCAGCTCCCCCATCCCACCCTTCGATGAAAAGCAGACTCTTCCCTGCCACAAGATGGCGGGGGGGTGGGGAGGTGGTAGCTTTTCTCCTACTTACTAGAACAGAAATAGAAGGGAAAGTTACATGAAGACAAATTTTGATATAGAAAATTAAAGTTTATAGAAAAAAACAACAACAAAAAAATAGAGTTTGAATTAAGAAAACAGGTGTTAAAGCCCTGTGGGAAAATATACAAAGAAAGGGAAATGGAATGGTTAGGCTTTGAAGAAAACATTTCCTTAAAAAAATGACATACATATCTGGAAATATAAAGGCTTAGAGGATGTTACTGAGAGTTTGAAAGATAAAGAGAGGACAGGCAGCCCCATCCGCCCTATCAGGACTGCTAGCATCGAGCAGCAAGCTCTCGAGGGTGTATGGATGTTTATTTCACTCCCTGGGCAGGAAGAGCAGAGAACATGGACTCTAAGGGCGCAAACGCGGCGAGGCCGAGGCTAGACACACGGCCGCGGCTGCAAGGGCCCAGGAAGGGACGCGGGCAGGCCCTGGGGCTCTAGCACCCTGTCTGAGTTCACCTCACGGAGGACACCCTCGCCCTTCCACAAAGGTCCCTTCATGTCACTGTCAGAAAAACAGCAGGGCACACCATCTCGTCTGCCTTCAGGCTTGTGCGCTGCCTTTATCAAAATCAAAGCTAAGGGGCCAAGCAGCGCGGTAGGCACACAAGCTTGGGAGCCCCGTCTCGCGCCCCAGGGCCCCACCGCCCACTCTGTCTCTGGGGCGCTCACTGCCTTCCAGCTAGGCTCTCCAGGTTTCCAGGCGCCATCAGAAAACCCCCCTGGGTCTCCTTGCCCCTTTACTGTAACGGACGGTCCCGAGTGAGCGCCACTGTGTACCCAGCATTATACTGCATCGTTCACGGCTGCCTACTCATCTAAGTGACGCCGACATCACCTCCACTTTACAGATCAGGAAACCGGCTCAGCAAAGTGAAATGATCTGTTCACAGTCACAAACCTAGGACACAGCTGAGGAGTGGAAACCTGCTCTGTCTAAAAGCTCACGGCTCTCCTTCTGTATTGACGCTTCCCCTGGGAGTCTCCGGACCTTTAATCTGTTATAAACGAAATATGAACTGGGATGTCTTGTGACAGAGACCACTCATTACCTACCTAATCCTATTTCCTCCTACTAGATCTGACTTCACCCGTGGTGACAGTGGCGTGAACTCAGAGATGTTTCCAGCTTTCCCTGCACTCGGGTGTGGCGTGAGACTATGAGCTGGCCGTTGAGATTAAGTAGAAGTCAGTGGTTAGAGATCTGGGAAGAGGTCCAAGTGAGGAGGCCAGCTCCCCCATACCCTTCAGCACTCTAAACCCACCTCTCCTCTTGGTGCAGAGGAGCCCTAAATTCCACACCTACTGAGGACGCAAGCGTGGCAGCCGCTGCTGGGATGGCACAGTGGGGGACCAAAGGAGTCTGGATCCCAACACAGACCGGGTTTTCTCCACGTGAGATACAGAGCATTCTGTCTTGTGAAAATCACTACCGTCTTCAGCTTCTGTCACCACGAGCTTAATGGAGCTCCTGGCTGAGGTTACAGCTGCAACCCCCTCACCCTCCTGCTTCCCACCACGATGGCCACAGCAGCCACCATCTGTACCTGACCCTCAGACTGAGAGGGCTCGCAGGGCTCAGGGCTCACCTTGTTCTGGAGCACGGCAGAGAGGTGCGGGTTGGACGGGGCTGGGGCCGCTGCACTCTGAGGTAGGTTCATCAGCTGCTGCAGAAGGCTGGTGACGGTCACTGGTGGAAGGTGGTAGAGGAGGAGAGAGAAGGGACTCAACAGGCATGGCAGCACCTACCGGAAGACAGAATGGGCAGGCCGTCACAGTCTGCTAACTGTGCTCCAGCTACACCCGAGTGGGCAGGGACGGAGGGGTGCTCACCGCCCCAGGCAAGATGCGACAGAGAAGCCTGACAAGTCCCGCAGGTACTGCCAGCATCTCAGCAGCGGGTTCCATGGTAATTGCTGAGAATTTTTTCCACTCGCACAGGAACATAATTACTTGTGTGGACCAAGGGTGCAAAATCACTTCTCAAATACAGAGCAAGATACATGATAGAACATCGGTATTCATTCTACAAACACTCAGATGCTCACAATGCACCAGGCACTATGAGCTAAAGACAGGATAGAGAGGACAGACCCTCAAGGGTCTAAGATGCAGAGAAGCCAAGAGTCAGCTGCCAACTCAGTACACTGTGAGAGGTGCCCTAACATAGGTGAATTCTGAGAGTCAGAGAGTCACTGAGAAGTATTTTCAGGCTTAATGGTATCTTGATTTATCTTTATAAAAGCTCAATGAGGAAACAGAGAAATGATCAATCAATGTTTATAGATCAGAGAAGCTAAGTGATCAGAAACCCAGACTTTGGTCACAAAGCTAGTAGCTAGAACCAGAATTCAAGGCTGTTGGCTTCCAGCCTGCTAGCTCACTCATCCTGCTTTGCCATAAGGCCCAGACTGGGAAATTAAAACACAGAGCTGCGGGCATAACTAGGCTGTGACACTTGAAATCGAGGGTGCTTTCAGCACTCAATGACCACAGCGTAAAAAATGAAGGCTGGTTCTACTTTAAGTAGAATTCAAGAACAGAGAGACTCTTTTTCATGATCGACTATTCTAAATAAACAGAGCTTTAAAAATTAAAGCATTCTTGGGTGTGTGCTAAGTCACTTCAGTTGTGTCCAACTCTGTGCAACCCCAGGGACTGTAGCCCGCCAGGCTCCTCTGTCCATGGGACTCTCCAGGCAAGAACCCTGGAGTGGGTCGCCATGCCCTCCTCCAGGGGGTCCCCCGCCCTGGGGACTGCAGTCCTGGAGGGGCCCCGAACAGGGGACTGCAATCTTGGAGGGCCCCCGCCCTGGGGACGGCGTCCATGCCCCTCGAGCCCCCTGCACTGGCAGCTGGGCCCTTTCCCACCAGCCCCACCTGGGAAGCCCAGAGCATTGTTGAACATACACAGAAGTACAAACAACAGTGTAGTGAAGTCCACATACCCAAAACCCAACTTCAACAATTCAATCAATAACAGGTTGCCAACCTCACTAAATCTATGTTCTTCCCATATCACATCATCTTTTTCATAAGTAGCAATACTTCAATGCTGTCACAATATAATCGTACCTGTCGAAGTATAACTCTTTAATGATCATCTAATATCCACTCCAAACTCAAATTAGTCCAACTGTCTCAGAAGTGTCTAGGAGCCAATTTGTTCTAATGATGATTCAAATCAGACCCACACACTGCATGTGGCTTTAAGGCTTATAGAATCTGTTAACAAGTCCTCCGTCACTTGCCCGTCTCCTTTTCTCGTGCCATTTGTCTGAAGAAACTGGGTCATTTGTCCCATAGTTTCAATCTGGCTAATGGCACCTCTGTGGTATCACTTAAGAATGACCCATCTTCAGTCTTTCCACCATAAAAACTGGTAATTAGGATCAGAGGTTTGACTGAACTCGAGTTCAGCAGAGGGGGTAGGGCAGTGCGCAGCAAGGACTCCCACGGAGAGCTGAGAGCTCCCTCCACGTGGCTGGAGATCATCTGCGGGTTCAGGTGTGGCCAGCCTGCCCCAACCAGAGAAATGAGAAAATCCCCATTCATCTCTGACCTCCTGCTTTCAGCTCCAGTAATGGCTGCTGCCCAGACAGACAGTTTTTTCCATTAGGAGCTGTAAAACGGCCCTTTTCTCATTTCTTTGGAAATTATTAGCTGAAATTCTTCTATAAAGAAGAACTTCCTAATATCAACACTCTAGTCACCTTGATATTTGGCTGTAATGCGTCAGGATAAATGCTTCTTTTCCTTACTTACCACTTTTCAGAATAATGAGTTGATGGCCGAGCAACCTCTTGAAGTGTTTAGTACATTTTTTTCATATTATGAACTCATAAACATATCCAATCTACAGCAGTCCACACTGGTGTTAATTTTTGTTTCTGACACAAATTATCCCATTGTGACCAAAAGGAGGTTCCTTCAGGTTGGTCTGTGCATCTTTTACACAGAACCATAGTAATCTTTCAGCTTTCTTGGTCTCTGACACAATACTCCACGATTGTCTTGTACATTTCATGCCTCCGACCTGGAACCCGCCATCACTTCAAACAAGCAGCACTGGCAGATGTGGTCTATTCCTCTCTAACGCACACAGGCGAGAGCTGAGCCTCTCTTCCTCACCAGCAGGCAAGCTGCACTACCGCAGGCCTCGCTGTGTTCCTACCTCCTAGCACCAAGAATGAGGCACTGTACTTACAGGACCTGACCAGTGCCTGGGACACACAAGTGCTCAGTAAGTATTTGCTGAGTAAAGAAACTCTTTCAATTCTATTATTTCAGAAAGAAGGGCTTTCACGTCTTTCGGGCTCGTTCTTATAAATTCCATTATTCTGAATCTCATACTCAATGACGCTGGCCCTCTGTGCTAACTGTATCAATTTCTTGCTTTGAACTTCTAATACTATTTTAAAGTTTGCTAATCTTTCAAGTATTGTGATAGGAAGAAGCAGAGAGCAATTCTTACAAACTTGATAATCATGTTTCAAATTCTAGCCCATGGCTTCCCTAGCGCTCAGCAGTAAAGAATCTGCCTGCCAGTTCAGGAGATATGGGTTGATCCCCGGTGCGGGAGGACCCCACATGCCTTGGAGTAACTATGCGGTGTGCCCCAACTACTAAAGTCCACACCCCCGAGAGCCTGTGCTCTGCAGTGAGAAGCCCGAGCACCATACTGGAGTGGCCCTGCTCGCCGTCACGAGAGGGGCGCGCATGCAGCGACAAAGACCAGCACAGCAAAATAAATAAAACCTAAAACACAGCTGCTAACAACAAAGACAACAAAGCCCACAAATTCTAGCCCAGTTTAAACTGCTTAAGAGCACTGGCCCAGTTCCTGTGGGACACCATCCAAGTAAGCCTACAGGTCAGTGTTAAGCCACTGCTAACAGCCCGTGAAGGATACTCTATACCCAGTAAGGTAAGCGAGACCATGAAGTGCAAACAGTGAGCAGTCAGAGCCCGCTGGGGGCCTGATCTCTCTCTGGAAATACAGATTCAGCAAGTCTGGGGTAGGGCTGAACTATTTGCTTCCAAAGCAGTTCTAATACAGATCACAGCTTAGCAACTGCATCACAAAAGACGGAATCACTGCTTTTCTCATGTTTAGGGACATGGTCTGCTGGATAAAGTAGCATTAAAAATACAGGCCTGGAGTCAAGTTTTTGCTTTAAATACTCAAATCATTGAGCCAAAGATTAGGTAAATGAACACAAAAGGGAAAATAGGGGAAAATAAGTTTGGCTTCTGGAAATCTTATCCACTGTGAAGACCCAAAGGAAAGAGGACCCCGCGTCGCGGTCACCTCATCCTGCGCGTCCTTCTTGATGAGGAAAGGGAGGTTCCTGGCTGTCGCCATGAGAATGTCAGTGGCTTGCTCTGGGGAGAGGAAAGGCAGGATGCGGGCCACCATTCTCTTCCCCTTTCGGATGCACATGATCTGCACGAAGTGGTCGTCACTCGGCCTGTGGGGGAAGAAAAGGCCAGCTCGGGTCAGCAAGGACAATGTAAAAAGCACTTTCTCCTCTTACACGTTGCTAGATGAACACACGCATTCATTTTCACTCTGCAATGATCTGTACTACAAAACAGTGAGAATTATTTTACCAACTCTCAACCAAATCATAAAAAGTTAATTCTTTAAGTTTCATGAATATTGAAAATCATTTCAACAATAGTACATTAAAAAAACTAATCTAACTATAGGCACTGATTTCCTTTATTAACTTTCAAGTAACTAACAAATGACATGGTTAAAACAGCAAAATCTGAAAATACATATATATAAATAATAATGCTCATAATCTGAGATAATTTACTGTGTTATCATTTTGAAGGCATATGTGCTGTGTATCATGTATTTTTATCTTTCCTTTTAAAAAAGGGGGGGAACCATATAATTTATATGGCTTGTTACTTGACTTTTTTCACGCAACGACTTCTTATGAATACTTTTCCATGGCAATACGTAATAGTTTACAGATTTTACTGGCTGCATAACACAGTCCAATCTACGGAGAAACCCGGATTTATTCAACCCAGCTCCCTGTCAGTCCAACTCCGGAAAAGATGTGCTAAAAAGAAGGTCCTTTTCAAAAAGAATCATCAATTCTCTTGAATGGGCAAAGGCAAAGGGAGCGTCCTCTTGCATTCATCAAATAAACATTGTGATTTCTAGAACATTCACCATTAGCAAGATTCTATTCCAGATACTTGGTGGGAGAGAGGTGACCGAGAGACGGAGAAATTATACTGAGAGGCTTAGTCTTCACTGGAAGGCTGACTGGCTTCCACAGCAAATGAGAATTGTATGGCAATCCCAAGAAAGCATGAATGTTTACGCTTTCCATCTTAGTAGGAAAGAAAATACTAAAGATCACACGGCTGAACATCAGTAAGCAAAAACTAGATACACTCTGTAAGCTCAACAAAAGAACCCAAATAACGTTCCCCACTGTCCCCAGCGTCCAGCACTGCTCCTAGTAGGCACTGAAGAGGCACTTCTAAGTAAACGAATTCAAGATACATAGATTCCGCCCCCCCAACCCCTCTGGCTCAAAAGGATTCTAAAACATTTCATACGGAGTGGCATTTGAGTTAGGCCGAAAGGAAAGACTCCGAGCTCTGAAATGTAAGGAAGGGTAAGGGTGGAATATATAAAGCGCAAAGGAAACTAGCGAGACTAACGTTTTTACCAAAGGACACAATTCTTACCTCTCCTGTCCAGGCAACTTCCCCCTTAAGTTGTCATACATGCAACAGATTTTGTGCTTTCTTTCATCCATCAGGGCAGGTCGCTCTTCTTCCAGACTTAGGAGGTAACGCCTTTCGTAATCCTCCACATCGAGCAGTAAGCTGTAGGTCTAAGGGAGAGACAAAGCAGGCCTCAGCACACTCAGCACACTCAGCACGAGGCGCAAGCGCGGCCGTTCAGGACGAGCAGACAACAGCGTGGGAGGGAAAGCTCACGGAAGGAAGAGTGGGGGAAAGCCTGCTCACTTAAACCCAGAGCAGCACTGCCACACAGCTCAGAGAGAAAGCACCCTCCAGGAACCGCGCCCTGCCCCTTCCTGGCCACTAATCCAGCGGGCGACGGGAGTGGAACCATTCTCCACCTTCCCAAGTCTCCAGCAGCAGCTCTGTTAGCAATGTGAGCGACGGGCGCCGCCACGCCCCGCGACGCCTCATCTGTGAAAACGTACAGCTATCAACTACAGGGCCCCAGGGCCCGCTCTAAGCACCGTGCAAATGCTCACTCTCGGAACACGCACCACTTTCATTTTCAAAGATTAAGAAACCAAAGACGGCACAGAAAGGTTAAATAACTTGCCTCAAGTCACAGACTTGCTGAGAAATGAAAGGACGGGATCTGGAGCCTGTTCTCAGAGCCTCTGCTCTCAACACCTATACTCTGTGCCCCCAACACGGCGTTTCATGGCTCAGCACAAACTGCCTACTACTGACTTTCCTTAGAGCCCAGGACAGCGCCCAACACCCAGGGAATGGTCAGTTCATATATGGGAACTGACTGAGGAGACAATCCATCCGCAGGCAGAACACTGTAATTTTTCTTTTCATTTTCTTAGAAAGAGGCCCTGCCCTAAAACACTCAGCCACTAACTGAGCAAGCTTGGGCAAAACCCCAGGGCTTCTGATGGAGCTGCGGCGCTTCCTCCAGGAGGCCACAGGCGGGGTAAGCCACACTCCTTTCCAGCATGCCCTGTACACAGCAGGCACTTTACTCAAACATGTACATTAGTTAAAATCACAGGACTCTAACCGATTGTTTACTTTCCCGCGTGTTGCATACACATACATTTCACAGTCTGCTAAATTGAAACTAACTACAGCAACTTTCTAAAACTTACTTTCTCAATTATGAAAAGGGTTTTTCGTCTTTTGTCCCGAACCTGTTTTTCTTTTGTCTCCTAAAAAAAAGACAAGACTTTTCAATATGAACTCTTTAACCATGTTAAGAATAATTTACTGCTGGCTAATTCTATAGGTAATTCTATCTGTGACAGTACTGTGAAGATTAATAATCAAACAAAAGTAATGGGGACAAAGGTCACGGAGTTGACTGAATAAACCCACACAAACTATGGACTAAATTCATAGATAAGCAAAAGGTACTGGAGAATGCAATGGAAAATGAAGATATCACAGGAAAATCTTAAACACACAGAAAATGATAGTTTTAAAGACTGGAATGGACAGCTGATGCTGTCTGCAGCCAGGGTTACCCAGCTTAAAGGCTCCTGCCACCCCAGGTCCTGCCTGGCTGGCCCAGGATTCCAAGCCAGGGGCCGTCAAGAAGCAGTGCTGGCCCAGACTTCCTGAGACACACAGCTCTGCGGCTACTCACATCATCCTCACTCCGAGATGTCACAACAGCGTCAATCATTTTTCGGGGATTGTTCACACTAGAGACAGTGAGCTTTCCCAAAGAGCCCTCAAACTGCACTGCAAGGACAAAAAATTGCCAACAAGTAAAAACCCAGCAACACAGGCAGACAGTATTCAACCAAGATCATCACAGTCTCTCTTTTCTGGCCCGACTGCATGGCCTGTTGCTGTTTAGTTGCTGAGTCGTGTCCGACTCTTTGTGGCCCCATGGACTGCAGCCCGCCAGGCTCCTCTGTCCATGCGATTTCCCAAGCAAGAATACTGAAGCAGGTTGCCCCTTCCTTCTCCAGGGGATCTTCCTGACCCAGGGATCGAACCCGCGTCTCCTCTGTCCCTTGCACGGTAGGTGGGTTTTCTGCTGCTGAGCCTCCAGGGAAGCCCTCTGTGTTCCATGTGGGGACTTTAGTTCCCCTGACCAGGGATGGAACTCAAGCCCCCTGCAGTGGAAGCACAGTCTTAACCACTAGACTGCCAGGGAGGTCCTACGTTCTCTAGTCTTTACTCCGGACCTAAAAATTCACTACAAAAATGTAGGTATTATCTAAGGTAATCTCTTATCAAAATCTACCCTTTTCCTTTTTTTTTTTGGTTGTAATAATAAAAAGTCTGAAGTATCTTCCTCTTTATCTATTTTATGGATACTAGAAATTATAACATTTTAAAAAGTCATGGAATCTCAAGCAGAAATGGACTTAAAGGTCATCTGTCAAACCATCCACTCCACGCTTGCATAAGCGGGCCTCCGCATCTGTCAGGGACAGCGGTGCCGTGCACACCAGGCTCACAGTCTCCTGCCCGTCATCTACACAGCTGCTGCTCTGTCCCGCCAGCAGCACAGCGTGCCTCCCCGGCGTCGCACGGGCACGGCAGCCTCACCTGGCTTGTAGGTGTGCTCCAGCCTGGCTACCTGGGGCGTGATGAGCCTGGTGCGCTCCTTCCTCGGGCCGTCGCCTTGCGCTTCTTCAGCAGCTGAGAGTTTCTCCAGTTTTTCAAAGTAATTCTGCCAGGTGAGAAAATGGCTTCAGCTGCAGCCAGCATAGAGCACGGCCGCTCTTCATCATGGAGCGATTTACACCAGCGGCAGCAACGTTGCTCGCGCTCTATACGTGCTGGCTTCTAACTTTTGTCTGATTGTGAAGAATTCACTTTATCAAAAAATCCCAGCCTCCAAAATTGGCATCAATGGAAACATCATTAGACTGCCAAAATTCTTAATTTTAAGAACCAGATTATTGATGCCAAAAGGATTTGAAAATATTGGTTTGAGAGTCTCTACAGTTTAGAAAAGGCATATATGCAAACCTTTCAGTGAATATTGTGAGAGATTCTTCAGCTTGAAAAACAGGACAAAATTCTTACCCACTTTTAGACTACCTCAGAGAAAAATTATATCAATATTTAAATGAGTACCTTCACCAGGATTAAACTTATCTTTCACACTGGCACAGAGCACACACCTCACTTTTCACACTGGCACAGAGCGCACAGCTCGCCTTGCACACTGGCACAGAGCGCACAGCTCGCCTTGCACACTGGCACAGAGCGCACACCTCGCCTTGCACACTGGCACAGAGCGCACACCTCGCCTTGCACACTGGCACAGAGCGCACACCTCGCCTTGCACACTGGCACAGAGCGCACACCTCGCCTTGCACACTGGCACAGAGCGCACACCTCGCCTTGCACACTGGCACAGAGCGCACACCTCGCCTTGCACACTGGCACAGAGCGCACACCTCGCCTTGCACACTGGCACAGAGCGCACACCTCGCCTTGCACACTGGCACAGAGCGCACACCTCGCCTTGCACACTGGCACAGAGCGCACACCTCGCCTTGCACACTGGCACAGAGCGCACACCTCGCCTTGCACACTGGCACAGAGCGCACACCTCGCCTTGCACACTGGCACAGAGCGCACACCTCGCCTTGCACACTGGCACAGAGCGCACACCTCGCCTTGCACACTGGCACAGAGCGCACACCTCGCCTTGCACACTGGCACAGAGCGCACACCTCGCCTTGCACACTGGCACAGAGCGCACACCTCGCCTTGCACACTGGCACAGAGCGCACACCTCGCCTTGCACACTGGCACAGAGCGCACACCTCGCCTTGCACACTGGCACAGAGCGCACACCTCGCCTTGCACACTGGCACAGAGCGCACACCTCGCCTTGCACACTGGCACAGAGCGCACACCTCGCCTTGCACACTGGCACAGAGCGCACACCTCGCCTTGCACACTGGCACAGAGCGCACACCTCGCCTTGCACACTGGCACAGAGCGCACACCTCGCCTTGCACACTGGCACAGAGCGCACACCTCGCCTTGCACACTGGCACAGAGCGCACACCTCGCCTTGCACACTGGCACAGAGCGCACACCTCGCCTTGCACTCTGGCACAGAGCGCACACCTGGTAATAGAAGTCATCCAGGTAGGGGTCAGTGCCCTGTAGCTGCATCATCTGGATCTTGGAGACCCAGTCTTTCTCCCGCTGCAGCATGAGGTTGGCGTACGGGTCCTTCCGGATATGATCCTGATGGCTGCTCCGGTGACTCCCTCTGTCTCCTGCACCGTTGAGATTCCGGTGCTGACTGGAAAAGAAATACAGGTCATATGCACTCCGAGTGGTCACATGAATTACTGGAGTAAACCAGGCCAACTAAAAAAAACAAAATTCCCCTTTGTTTTTATTAAAAGAGGAGTGAAAAAGAATAGAATCTTAACAAAATTTGAGAGGAAAAAGCTATGCAGCGCCTAATCAGAGGGCTAAACTAGGATCGGGGCCACACCATCAGCTAACGCCTTCTCCTGTGGACTCTTGTGTGAGCCCCACGATAACCTTCTGCTGTGGACTTGTGTGTGAGCCCCACGATAACCCTACGAGGTCCGAACGTTTATTTTCCCCACTTAAGACAACCGAGCTCAGAAGAGACCAGGTAACTTGCCCAAAGCAGTACGCCTGGCAGCAGTGAGTGGTGTGACCACGGGCCAACTTGACTCCAAGTCTACATACTTTTAAAAAGCTTGTTGGAAATTATGATATACTTTAAACACACAGAAAAGTCCAGCAAACATTATTCAGAAATCCATTTATCCACCATCTGGACTAAATGAAAAAATTATTTGGTCAAATTTGCTTCAGATTTTAAAATAGTGAAATATTAAAGTAACACAGCACTATATTTACAGTTGAGGGGCCACCTACAGCCCTCGAGATCAGTTTCCAGCTCCCCTTCCTTCCTATAGGAACCACTATCCTGACTTTGACACATATCCTTCATGAGATATTTTTATACGTTTATTACTTGTACATCTACCTTTTATTACTTGTATTACTTGCACATCTACCTTTAAATATCATACAGTAGTATTCCATTTTACATAAATGGTATGAGGCATAAAATTCTGCTCCTTGATTCTTATTCAATATTATGTGTTTCATACTTGTCCACAGTGATAATATACCCCCCAGGTATATTCTGAAAACTAAAACTGCTAGAATTCAATATATCTACATTATAAACCTTATTGTTTATTGCCAAATTCTCTCTCCAAAGGCTATATATTCCATTCCTGCTAACAACGACAGTGTTGCGACACTTCATGTTTTGCTATCTGAGGATATAAGATGGTTATCTAATTTCAATCTGCACTCTTCTCATTACAAGTGAGCCTGAAAATCTTTGCGTTTTTATGAGCCATGTAGGTTTCCTCTATTGAAAGACTGCATGCTTGTGTTTGATGCCTTTTATTACACAGAAGTTTAATATATTTTTACAATTTCATAAAAAATATTTGTAAACACCTTTACAAGTAACTGCTGCTAACTGCTGTACAAAGAAATGCACAATGTAATGTACACAAACTGGTAAGTCTGGACAAATGCAAACACTTGTCATGCCATCAGCATAAAAAAGGCACTAGACATATACACCCACTCCTTGGGTGCCTTTCTTCTTCTTCCCTTTTTGGGGGCTTGGGGGCAGGGTAAGATACTTAACATGAGATCTACCCTTTCAAATTCCGAAATGCACAATACCATAATGTCAACTGCAGGCCTGAGAAGCTTTGCATTTTAACAGTCAGTGTGTTATTAATCTTTTCCTTTATGGTTTGAATTTTTTGTGTCTTAAAGGCCTATACTAGTTTTTTACCTCTGCAAAGAATATTCCAGAATTTGAAATTATACACAAAGAACCATAAAAGGGAAAGCTGTAAAAACTTCAAAGTTATGTTTAATTCTCTTATTTTATGTATAAGAAGGATGATAAAATAGCTCCATGAAAGCAAGGGCTTGTTATGTCTTGTTCTTTCAATCTCCCAAACTGACCACAGTAGCTGGCACACAGCTGGGGCCACATACGTAAATACATATTTGAATGAGGATTCAACAGAGGCAAAACCAAAGTGACTGTTGCCTTTACAAAAGACCCAAATGTAACGCTAGAGACTATACTTCAAGATTACCTCTGAGCCGAGATGGTAAACAAAATGCAGTTAAAAGTGTGGGAAGAACTTGGTAAGAAGTGAGTATAATGTGTTGACCACCCCCACCCCAGCTCTAAATTGCATTTCAGAATTATATTAACTTGGAAATAAGGTGATAAGCTCTAGTCATTCAAAGCTTGTGCATTACATAAAATAGCACATATGATCTGACTTAGCCAGCTGAAATAAGCTCAATATTGATTAAATTTACTTAAAAAATAAGCTAAATCAGTCAAAAATGAAACCTAAATTAAGAAACCACAAGAGAGGAGGTTAAGTACTTACTTCCTATTCTGCTGCTGTCTCTGATGCAGGAGTCGACGGTGCTGTGGATGAAGATGGGTCGTGTCTGGTCTAAACACTGGGGTCTGTGATCTAAGAAAAAAGGGAAAGGTGTTCAGTTCTGTCCTTTTGATGACCTGAAGCTTTAAAGAATGTGGTCAATACTGGATAACTTCACACAGGTTCACCCAAGAGAATGCTGGTGTCTACTCTAAGAAGATCTTTCAGAAGGAAGACATAGCTATATTTTCATGTCTTCCATGAAAGACAATTCTCAACTCCTAAGAAGACAATCGTAAAATGGTGAATCAGCAGTAAGCTAGTTTAATTCTCTTTGCTCCTAGCTGTTAAAGAGAAGTCTCTAACTAAAATTCAATGTGCTCAAATTCACATTTGGAAATGACCCTGAAAATACACGTGACGGTTAATTTAACATGTCAACTTGTCTAAGACACCCAGTTGTTTGCACTGCTGCTGCTGCTGCTGCTGAGTCGCTTCAGTCGTGTCCGACTCTGTGCGACCCCACAGATGGCAGCCCACCAGGCTCCGCGCTGTCTGGACACTCATCTAGATATCGCTGTGACTGTGTTTTATAGATGCTATTAACATTCACAATCAGCCAACTTTAAGAGAGAGAGAGATGGCCCTAGATGATGTGGGTGGGACTGCCCATCAGTTGAAGGCCCTAAAAGGAAAACCAGTTTCCCAGAGGAGGAATTTTGCCTCAAGACTGGAATATGGGAAGGCCTAACTGAGTTTCCAGCCTGCTCACTTGCCCTACAAATTCAGACCTCAGGTTGCAACCACAACTTCCAACACAATGTCCAGCTTGCTGGCCTTGCACTATGGATTTTGGACGTCCTAGCCCCACAATCATGTAAGCCAATGACTTAAAGTAAATTTCTCTTTATTTATCTATATGCTATTGGTTCTGCTTCTCAGGAGAACCCTGAGACAATGTGATATATAATAAAACACAATTTCACTGAAGCAGGAACTTAAACCTCTATCATAAAATCCCAGTGGAAGCAAGCAAGTAGCTAAGCACTGAGATTAGCTGACAACTCAGCATCTGTGTCTCTGTTCCTCTTTTTTTTTTTTGGCTGCATAATGTAGCTTGCTGGATCTCAGTTCCCCTGACTGAACCTGGGCCATGGCAGTGAGAGCACTGAGTCCTAACCACAGGATCGTCAGGGACTTCCCTCTCTGCTCCCTAGTGTAAGATAATCCTTATTAGGTGAGAAGCACTTGGCACATGTATGCGTGTGTGTCAAATGGATTTGTGAGACATAAGAAACTTCAGAAGAAATGCAAAAGGTGAGTGCTGCTCCTGCTAAGCCGCGTCAGTCGTGTCCAACTCTGTGTGGCCCCATAGTCAGCAGCCCATCAGGCTCCCCGTCCCTGGGATTCTCCAGGCAAGAACACTGGAGTGGGGTGCCATTTCCTCCTCCAATGCATGAAAGAGAAAAGTGAAAGTGAAGTCGCTCAGTCGTGTCCGACTCTTAGCGATCCCATGGACTGCAGCCTTCCAGGCTCCTCCGCCCATGGGATTTTCCAGGCAAGAGTACTGGAGTGGGGTGCCACTGCCTTCTTCAAAAAAGGTGATTGTTAATGTGCGAATGTAAGTAGGAAGCATCTTGTTGCTTAGTTGCTAAGTTGTGCGCTATGCTTTGCGACCCCAAGGACTATAGCCCATCAGGCTCCTCTGTCCATGGGATTTCCCAGGCAAGGATCCTAGAAGGGGTCGCCATTTCCTTCTCCAGGGGACCTTCCTGACCCAGGGATGCAACCCCCTCTCCAGCACTGGCAGGCAATTCTTTATCACTGAGCCACCTGGGAAGCCCAGGAAGCACCTGACTTGAGGGAAATGTGATTCATATGAAACCTTGGAGACCATCCAACATTTCTGTTTGCCAACTTGAGGATCAAATAACATCTCAAAATACATCATTTGAAAATAGCAAGGAGACTACTACCTTCTATCACTAAATGTCAACAATCAAGACTCAGCGGACAAGGGACAGACAGTCGCACTTTCTCTGTATACCTTAGATTTTGCAGGTGGGGTCCTGGGCCAGGGGGGTGCTGCTGTGGAGGTGGTGGTGTAGCGGGGGCTGGGGCGCTGAAGAAGGCGCGGAAGCCTGGTGCAGGGGGGAGCATCTGCCCAACTCGCCCTTGCAACAGCTTGGGATTCATGGCGGCAAGTGGGCTGCCCACGAATCCAGGGACCCGTGCAAACTGGCTGGGAGACATCCGTCCAGGCTGTAGCTGCAAAAACAAGATCTTGGATTTAGTTGACTGGCAGGTCCCCTTACTTTCATCCACAGAACAGTGAATACTGTTTCCATCAATAACTTTGCTCGAGAAAGTAATGGCGGGAAGAGAGAAGAGGCAGTAAGAATTGATTAGTAGCAAAAAAAAAGGGGGGGGATGTGAGCTAGTGAACCTTAGGCAAGTTAGGCGAGCTCTTTACAGGATGAGCCAATCCCGTGCTTACCTGTGCTCCTCCAAGAAGCTGTGCTCTCTGGAGGGGGCTGAGGACAGGAGGGACGCTAGGGGGAAACGGGTGGCCCAGCAGGGAGGAGTTCTAAAAGAGAGAAAAGGAAAAGAAAACATTAGAGTCATACCGGAAAAACAGAGAAATAACAGGGGAACTCAACAGAAATGCAGAATAGACATGGACAGGGAAACTCTCAAAGGGCAGAGCTGAACTGTCCGCTGAAGGGATGTGAGAGAGTAATGCTAGGAGATGCGAAGCGCTAGGACTGTGTACGTGAACCAGCAGCAGTCGAGTGAGGGAGTGTGACAGCATGGAACCAGCTCGCGTCGAGTCTAGATGTTCAAAGATACGAGATGAGCTGAGGGAAGAAGTAGCTGAGCACGATGAACCATGTCTCCTGACCTGGGCGCTCTAAGACCCAGAAATTCAAGTGTGGAGATTATTAAAACATGCACCCTTCAGGAGGCATCGATACACCGATGAGAAGATGCACACTGCATGTCTGCACCAGGGTGCAGAGCGACGTACCGGGACACTGCAGAGCTGGTTTGGAGACATCCTCTCACCATAGGGAGCAGGATACCGTGGTGGCATTGGGGGCCGAACGTGGACAGGCTTTGGACACAGAATCTACGGGGACAAGCACACACGCAACGGCGCTCAGGGACGCCAGTTTCCCCTCCACCTGCGCTCCCTCCCCTCGAGTACTGGCAGAGACACAGAACTCAATGCAAGGCCCTACTCCCAAGCAAACTGCTACGGCTTCGGTCCACGTGTAGAACCTTCGGTCACTTCCTCTCACAAACACCAAGCATCGTGCCACTTTTTAACTGAGGAAGATTCAGCTAATTCTCCAGTTATCCCCACCCTTCCATGCTATCTGAGGGAGGTACCAGCAGATATTCTGACTTGCAAATTCTCTCCAAGAGGATATGTTTTGGTAGCAGTGAGGGAGATGGAATGATAAGAAAGCTGGAGGATTAACTAAGTCCTGTTCTGAAGCCCCTGTGATATGGCCGCCATGCTCAGCTCCTTGTGTCCACTGTGGCTCCACTGTTTCAGGGGATATCGAGCCTAACTAGGCCATACCACCACCACCCTCCCCCCATACCTTCCACATTGGCCTTCCTTTCCAGCTGCTGGTTTCAGGTGGAGGGAAGTCTATGGAACAGGACTGCACAGGCTCTAGGAAAGCAGGGACATCTTAAAGGTGAAAAGGGACGTGGACAGCGCTGCGTGTCCCCACGCCCCCCGGCCTTCAGCTGCCTCTCCGCCAAGGTTCTGGGCAGCCAGCAAACACTTTAAAAAGGATATTTACACTGAATGTGGCTAACTACCCTTTTTCTCCCCCAATTAAAAGGCAGCAGCAACAGGAGCAGCACCAGCAAAGGGCATTGGGGAATGTGTCTCTTATTTGTGCTAACTTCTCTAATCGGCTATTTTTCTTTTTAACCTAATGCCTACCCCACACTTCCACCCTCCTCCCAGTAGCACATTTCCCAAAGAGTTTTGCCCAGATTCCCAGCACCCTGGGCTGAGTGCTTGTTAATGAGAGGTACCTGCTGGTTGAAGCTGGGCACAGCCATCTGCTTAGGTGGGGTGCCTATGGGGGCAGCTCTAACAGGAGGGCTCCCAATGACAGGCGAGGTGGACCGCCTTGGCAATGCGCGCTCGGAAAGATCCCGATCGTCTTCTGGGCCCTGGGGGGGCCTCTGAGGCAAGGCATATTCTAACACAGACACTGTAGGCATTTCCTAATTGAGGAAGTAGTGTTAAAAAAATTAGCTAGCTCGGAACCTCTTCATCACCTTTACAGACGCCCAATACCTTGAGGAATTATCTTAGATTTCTATTTAGTTTTATTTCATATCCAGTAAGATTCACCTTCTGTGGCGTACAGAACCAAGTTCTGATAAATGCACAGAATCGTGAGCCTGACACCAAAATCCAGACGCAGCAGTTTTGTCGCTTCCCAAACTTCCTCAGTGCTGCCCCTTTGCAGTCACCTCTCCCACTGCCCCAAACCACTGGCCAACAGCAATCTGCTCTGTCCTGACAGGTGTGCCTGAGAGTGAGTGTGTGTGTGAGTGTGTGTGCATGTGTGTGTGAGTGAGTGTGTGTATGTGACAGAGTATGAGTGTGAGTGTGTGTTCAGTCGTCCAGGCAAGGATACTGGAGTGAACTGCCATCTCCTACTGCAGGGGATCTTCCCGGCCCAGGGATAGAACCCGTGTCTCTTGCAACTCCTGCACTGCAGGCAGAGTCTTTATCACTAGTATCACCTGGGAAGCCCCTAAAATGACTTTAATTGAAATTGAGATCATAAGCTGCCCAAATTTTCATGTTCCAATGGCTCCCTTTCAACCATTTCAAAGGAAAGCACAATCAAGTGAGCATTGCCACGGAGTCTGAGGCTCAGCTACAGCTGTTGGACAACGTGACCAGCACGAGGTCAGCAGAGAACACACAGCCGCACGTCGCTCCAGCAAGGGAAGGGCAGCAACAGGAGCCAGGCTGTGGACGCGAGGAAGTTATATGACAGAAAACGCCTAATACCTGAGCAAGCAGTGGTCCTCGGATTCGCCTCAGAACTTCAGATCCATCCCAGATGCTGGAGTTGAGACTTCCTGGTTGGGGCTAGCAAGAAAGGAAAGCACACACAGAGTGTGGGGCAGTGCAGGCTCTCTGGGGAGCTTACTAGTTTGTGGGCAACAAAGCTTCCAGAGAGCTGCAACTGTTGAGGATAAAGAAACTCCAGCATTCTAGAAAATACCTTATGCCCCAACTTCACCTCTAGAACTGCTGTAAGGAACAATACCATCAAATTTCTATGGCATGTGTAACTATCTCAGCATCGTAAATGAAATGAAACAGCAATAGCAAAGCCCGACACTCTACCTCAGTTACTAGCCTGCTCCAGCTCACAGCCACTTACTTGCAGCACTGGCCTGGTCTGTACCGCCCTCATGATAGCTGGGTCTTCAAGTTCACTTTCAGTCACCATCTTACTGAGCCTCTCTGCCAGGTTCTCCTCATGGTCGCCCAGCAAGCCCACCTCGCTGCCTTCTCCGCTGCCGGCCCGCTCATCAGCTGCTACAGGCGGCTTCTCTTCCAGTCCAGCCAGGCGCTCGTGGGCTTCCTGCCAATCATCATCTACGAGGAGACCAGAAGGAGAGACAGAGCTCACAGTGGAACTGAAAGGTCCATGGAACTCTTCTCTCAACCAAGTAAGCAATCCCAACTCCAAAAGACAGGTGGGAAGTTAAATTTCCACCAAGACACATGAAATAAGGGTTAAATTAAGGGGGTACATTTAAAGTGGGCTTCTCACCATTGAGAACAAACATCCTATCAGGAATAAAATTCAAACTAATTTTCAAAAAAATTAAATTCAAACTAATTTACAAAATTTAAAGTAATAGATGAATATGTTAGCAATGGCATCTAGATTATATTCTGAAACGGATTTCTAAATTGGTGATATATGCGTACACTACAACCAGTGGGTTTCAGATTCTGTGACATTTCAGGCAAAAACTCATGCTGGCACACGAGTGTCTCTTAGATAACTGTGATCTTCTTCACAAGCTCTAAATCCATTCATTTCATCCAACTGGCGTGTTTTGAGCATCTATTATGTAACACTGTTCTAGGTGCACGGCAGACATCGCCGTAAGAAACAGACAAGGAAAGTGACATCTGAGCAAAAATTCAGGAGTTAAGAAGTTGGCCACGTGGATATCTAGGGGAAGAATGTCTCAGGCAAAGGGCGGTCAGTATAGAGGACTTAGGATGAGAGACTGACAATTTTCAGAAGCAGCAAGGGCTGCGTTTGGACTGGAACGAGCAAGGGTGAGGGTAGAAGAAAAATGAGGTCGGCACGGACTGGGGGGACCTCTTGGGGGTCCTTTAGAGCTGCTCTGAAATGGGACCCCCAGGGGTCAGGATGTGGCTGGGCTTGCTGAGAGAATCCATCTGGCTGCCATGCTGAAGACAGATCTGGGGAGAAGGGGGCCGCACTACGGGAAGACAGAGGCCTGTTAGGAGGCTCCTGCAAGTGCGCCAGGGGCAAGGCGAACGCCAGCCCTCTTCTTTGACTGCCTCCATTTCAGCACACTACTACAGAGTCTGCATCACTGATTCTAGCTTATTTTCTCATCGTTTATGCCTACAGAGCATTATTTCACAGCTGAAAATCTTCAGAAGCCTTCATCAGCTTCTCCAGAACTAGACCTCACCCCCTTCGCCTCTTTCACGCCAGGCTCCTTAAGCACACCGCTCACCGTTCCCTTCTACGTCCATCATAAAAGTGCTACTATTTTGCCTTCAGCATTCAAATTCAGACAGCGTTCTTTCCCTCCTCACTGACGCTGTCTCTAAGTAATCTTTCCATTCCAACTCTCACCTCCGCCTCACCTAGCCCGCCAAAACCCATGTATCCTGTTGCGTATGTTACGTATCTTACTCTTATTTTAGTTTTGCATGTTCTGCGAAATCCAACACAGAGACAGCAGGCAGCCCTCCTCATAGCTGGCGTCGCAGCACGGGACTCCGAGGCGCTGTCCTTAGTGATGGTCCTCCCCGTTTAATTTTTCTACATGTCTCACTTAAAGGAAGGAGAAGGACTGGAAACAACATCCAAAGAAAAAGAAAGTGTCTGGCATAATAGATGGCAGCTGCCTCGAAAAGGATTCAGACTTTCACGCCCAACTTGCTAAAAGCATCTTACTCTTTTGTCCTGTTTACTAATACATGTTTGCTAAAAAAAAGTTAAACATTATATAAATATGTAACTTAGACTTCCCCACAGTTCTTCAGGAATGTTAAATTTTTAAAAGTAGAAACACGTAACTACTGATAAAAACAAGGTTAAGTGGGATTTCCAAATTTATAACCTGATACGCTCAGAACCACTGTCTAGTCTTGGAGGACTGTGGTAGATCTGAATGTACTATGTACAGTAAGGGAAAAATCTAGCTTAGATAAAAATTTACAGTATTAAGTCATCGGTTATTAAAATCAAACAAGGAACAGCATGACCAAAAATCAACTGTGACATTAGTATCTGTGGTGTCATCTTTGCTAAAGAAGCGTAAGCTAAGCATGCTCTGAGGGACCAACTGGTTTTTACAACCTTACTGACTCAACAGGGCCAAAAAAAGGGGAAAAAAGTCTATAATCCCAAATTATGGGATGTTTTAAAGCCATTTATTACCAAAATTTAAGAAACTGATTTGTTAATGGATTAATTCTAATGTAGAAGAGTTTTCATTCATTTCTCATAATCCTATTTACTAACTGTACTATGAAGTGAAGTCGCTCAGTTGTGTCTGACTCTTTGTGACCCCATGGACTGTAGCCTACCAGTCTCCTCGGTCCATGGGATTTTCCAGGCAAGAGCACTGGAGTGGGGTGCCATTTCCTTCTCCAGGGGATCTTCCCGACCCAGGGACTGCACCCGGGTCTCCCGCTTCAGGGGCGGACGCTTCACCGGCTGCGCCATCAGAGGAGCTTTACCATGTCTCATCAAAGATGATAATCTATGTGTCCTTAGTAATTAATTTAAAAACACTGATTAATATCCATATTCTGTAAGAAAGGCTCTGTTGTGAACTGTTACTTTTTCAAACATGTAAGTACAGAAATCTATGCCACAGAACACCATCATCATTTTAGGTACTTCCTGTTTTGTGAAAAATCACCTGAAACAACGTCAGAGGCCACCCATGTTCTTGGTGTAAAAAGACACTTCACTCTGTATTTTCTTTGAATGACTGAAAAATATAGTTACTTAAACATGCCCTTGTTTGTATGACCTCAACCCACACTCATCAAAATGATAAAGGGCAGAGGAAACAAATAAGAGAAATGAAGGGAAAGAGATGCCTACTTTCCTTCAACTAATCAGCCTATCCTCTGGGACTTCCTTGGTGGTCTGACGGCTGAGACTCTGTGCCCCCAGTGCAGAGAGGCCTGCTGCAAGCCCTGGTCAGGGAACCAGACTCCACAGGCCACAGTGATGATTCTCATGGGACACAACTAGGACTCAGCACAGCCAAATAAACACAACTGCTGAAGAAAGCTGACCTACACCCAGATGTGAGGTACTAAAGCCCTGTCTGCTTTTATAAACATGTACTTGTGGCAATTCCTTTCAAATTTGTCTCTGGGATATATCTGAATAAAAACAAAATAAAAAGGAAGTAGAGTTAATTTAATTTTAAAGCAATCTCAGTCTCTAAAGATTTCAGCAGCTATCAGTAAAAAGAAGGAGGAAAGAATGATCCTTCCACGTGGAGGCAGAAGATTTCCAAGGATCCCCAAAGACTCTTAAGCGTAACTCCTGGTTTACACTGATTGTATTTATAGTTACTTAACCTCTCTGGCACTTTCCTTCTTCACTGGCTAAAATGACGATAATAATAGTGCCTACCTCATAAGGTTGCTATGAGGATTGATAGTATATGTAAAACATTTAGAATGGTCCCGAGTACCTACTAAGTACCTTGGAAGTGTAAGCTTTCATTTTTAGAGAATGAGTTGAGCTTACTGTCGCCCATTTATTGCTCAAAGATGATGCAAATTTTTTTCCCACGCAAAGACACTGACTAGTTTCTTACAGAAAGGTGACATCACAGCATTTGTAGCCAGTGACTTAAAATAACTACTGTATTAACAGGTATTACTCAAGACACTCACTCCTTGAGTTAAAAACCATCAAGTCAAAACGTATGTCATAGGTCTAACATTCTACTTCCTTGTTTGAATTCTCTACCCATCTGTGAAACTATATTAAACAAATCACAGGTGGACTTAGAAATTTTCTTTTTATAAATCTGTATACTATTTATACCAAGGTGTTAGGAGGAACTAGGATTTTAACCTTACAATTGTCTCAATGTTATGGGCTCCCATTTGGAAATCTTTTCTCCACTACGGACTCTGTAGACCAAGTAGTCCTTAATCACCCTTGTGCCTCAGGGCACAGAAATGGGCTCCCCTATCCCATGCTTCTCCACTGCTCTTACCTTTTTACCAACCTGTTCTTTTACTGTGTAGCCCTAGGGGCTTTTTCAATGTGTGTGCACTTTTTGCTTTTCCATCCCATAAAACACAATTCTGCATACTTTAAAATTCTTTTAAGGCAGTACTTTCCTTATCTTGGGAGAAACTCAGAAAAAAGTCGAGCATTCTGGAAGCCAGGGAGAAGGCAAGACTATTTCTCTCTGGTCCAGGTTCAAAACTAAGGACATTTACTATGTCTTGTCTTAATATACTTCATTTTAATACAGACGAATTTGCTACAAAATGGTAACATTCAGTACACTATTTTAAGAGAGAAAGAGTAAAGTTTCAAATATAATCTGCAGTTCCCACCAGCCCCCTACTCCTGTCATTCTCTGTTCTTCCCCCCTTCCCTGTGATGTCCCTGGAGAAAGAACAGCATCTTAGATCATCCTCTGGGATGAGCTCTTCCCTTAACTACAGCTGGAATCCAAAAGGTCTTCAGTTTCCTTTTGTAATGAGCCTTGCTTCCACCTTAAATACTCCTCTTCCTGCTCCCAAAAGTGGCAGTTTTAGCTCTCCAGTGAATTCTGTAAACCCTGACTGAACAGAGAACATTTTTTCATTTTTGCCAGTTCACTCAACTCGGTCTAAGCTTAAACAAACTTAAGCCATTTAGGTCACTGCAAAACCAGTAACCAATACACTTTTAAAGACCTCTTGTTTGTTTTTGATATTCAACATTTTGGGGTTACCCAATACTGGTAAGTTTTCTCTTCTTCTTCCTTGTTACTTAAGCTTGAATATTTGTTGCTTAGACAAGATTTCAAAGAAACTCCACATATTCACACATCCCAGTGTAAACGCGGTCATTGTTGTTTTTCAACACCATCAGTCAAAGCAATGGCAACCCACTCCAGTACTCTTGCCTGGAAAATCCCATGGACAGAGGAGCCTGGTAAGCTGCAGTCCATGAGGTTGCTAAGGGTTGGACACAACTGAGCGACTTTTCATTTTTCACTCGCATGCACTGGAGAAGGAAATGGCAACCCACTCCAGTGTTCTTGCCTGAAGAATCCCAGGGACGGGGGAGCCTGGTGGGCTGCTGTCTATGGGGTCGCACAGAGTCAGACATGACTGAAGTGACTTAGCAGCAGCAGCAGCAGTCAAAGAAAAGACAGGTGCATCACCCCCTCTTTTTTTGGCCTCCCACATGCTGGATCTTAGTTCTCCAATCAGAAATGGACCTGGGGCCCTTGGCAGTGAGAATTCAGTCTTAAGCACTGGACCACCAGGGAATTCCCTTACCTATTCATTTTTATAGTTTAATTTTAACTTATTAGTATGTTTGTTCCAGAAACTCAAATTTCAAACTTTATCATATAAACTTGCTCCCTAAATTTTTCGTCTCAGTAATTATAACCATGACTTTTAGTTTAGTTTGGCTCTTTAATTTTTTAGCCTCTTCCAATTCCCGAAATATTTATCTATCTCCAGGGATGAGAAAATCTCATCTGTGCACAGCACTTTTCTAACTTATGAAGACTTTCTATCACCAAAATTCTTGGGATCAAAAACTCTATTTAACTGAATATACTACAGTACAACAGCAGGATCATGCTATGTACTACTGATCAACTAAATTTTAAAACATACATATCTGAATCTGAGTTTTCTCCCAGTCCACTAGTTAAGCTGTACATTTCACAAATAAATATTTACTTCTTCCAGGATTATTTTAAGCCTTTATAAAATACGCACTTCTCTAATCACTTGATTTTCGCACAGTGTCAATTGAGGGCCACAGATCATAAAGCTGGAAGAGAAATGCTTAGAAAAACACCTGATTTTGTAAGTGAGGCAAACGGAAGCCCAGAGGAGCAGGGCAGCTGCTTGGAGTGGGAAACAGAAGTCTGCCAACTGTGTGAATGAGGATATTCCTGCTAAGAGAAAAGTATCAATGCTGATAAAAGGCAGCACTTGAAAAGAGCAGGAGACCAAGACGTGAGAAAAGAGAGTTGCCACTTACCAACTGCTCCTGACCCAAATGTATCATCATTGAATTGATCAATCTCTTCGTCCTCCTCTCCCAGGCCCTGAAATGCATCTTCATCTTCATCCAGAGGACAATCCTCCAAAGACTTAAAAAAAAAGAGAGAGAAAGATTAGCTATTCAGGAAGTTCACAACCTCATTTTCAAAATGTTCTAAAAATGTTCTTCTTACCTTACCAATCAACACAATAGCTTCATTATGACTTTCTGTACAGATGGCATTTTTTCTATCCCCCAATTTCCCTGACATTGGAAGATTCAGTACCTTTTCTTTCAGCTTCTCTTTCCTATTTAACCTCTTCCCCCAAACTTCCATTTCTCTATTTATCAACGCTCTAATAATAGCATTTCCTCATGCAACCAAGAAATTAGGCCTGCAACTTCCTTTCCATCACTTGTTACAATGACAACTGAAAGTGAACACTTTATTATTTTGCCTGAGTTATTTTTCACTGAAATTCTCATCTTCCCCATGTTCACGTCATATTCTCAACTATTAATCCCTTTTAAAGCTTTCTCTTCATTTTCCTTCACACATTTTGTTTTCCTATAAGCTCAAATTTGGTGGTAAAAGAGAAAGCTAAGTTTTCCATCACAGTGAACTCTTGAAAAACTGTGATGTGACAAGTTCAAGCTCAGTCTCTCCTCCTCCAAGTGATGCCAACCTGGACAAGCCACACCCCTTCTGATTAATTCATTCAGTACCTCCCGAGCACCCATTGTGTCTCAGGCTGTGTTAGACTTTAAAGCACAATCTCTCTAAGTGGTAATGCATGGACAATACCATCTCCTTCAGAGGTGCTGTGAGGCTCAAAGGAGGCAAAGTTTTAGAGAAACACTGGATATTGCTAAACAATGCTAGATATCACCATAACAACCTAGGTGTGTTCTAAACACTCCCTTCCCTCCCCCTTCATTTCACTTTTCAACTGATTAATTTCCCAAGTTTTCTTGGGAACTCTGCCTACTCCATCTCATTGTTTCTCTCCATATTTACATAAAGCCAGTTTGATCTTGAGCCATTCCTATCAAATAGAAGATCTATGTGTCCACAGTTTTCAAAGACTCAAAAATCCACTCCCTCTCTGCAGGTACGTTGCTGATACACCTTGACTGACCACCTCTCAGCGAGGCTGTCCCCAAACGAAAAGTTAGCTTCAAGGGCCAGTCTAGCCAGCCCAAGTCCTCCCAACTCAACACGAAACAAGCAGGCGAGCCAGAGGCAGCTTCTCGAAGCACTCGCAAATCACGAAAGTCTACTGAACCAAATCACTGCTTCTCAAATTGGAGAGACTCTCAGGGATCCCCTAGACCAACCCTGTCAGTTCTACAAGTCCCAGAAACAGTCCAAGGGATCAGGAGTCGCTAGAGGTCACGCGGCGAGCTAGCGACAGCGCCAGGACTCTCGCCTGGTCCCGCACTCCCGGGACCTTCCCGCAGCCCGCGCCTCCGTCCGCCCGCCCGCACGGAACTCCTGCGGGACGCGGCCCTCCCCGACCCCCAGTCCCCTTCGGAAGAGAGTCCTCGGCCCCGGTCAGAGGGCCAGTCCGGGCCCCCGGGACCCGACGACCGCCCGTTTGTGAGGCGGCGACGCGCCCGCGTCCAGGGCGGGAAACGCGCCTCTGGCCTTTCCCGAGTGGCTAGGAACCCGCGGCCGCGGGGGCCAGGCCGCCCGCTCGGCGCTCCTCCGAGGCGGGCCGGGGGGCTGCGGGGCCAGGGCACTCCCGGCCCGCCCCGGCCCGACGCGGCGCCCAGCTCCCTCCGCCGGCCGCCGACAGGCCGGCCCCGCCCCCGAAGCG
>SJYG01000756.1:342773-369277 GCA_006410535.1 Litocranius walleri
GGGCCTTCGGCGGCGGCTGCGTCCCCCGCGGCGCGTCTTCCGCGGAGCCGACGGCGGGCCGGCGCTGCGGTTTACGCCCCTAAGTGCCGAGCGCCTGAAGGAAGCGGCCGGAGACTTGTTTAGGGAGGTTCCACCGAGAGGTATTTCGGGGCCCAGGCGCGCGGCGTGGGGGCGCGGAGAAGGGCCGCCCCGGCGCGGGCAGCCCGGGCGCGGGGGCCGAGCGCGCCGCCGCCGGCGCCAGCTGCGGAGAGGGCCGAGCCGGGGGGCGCCCGCCGCGGCGCCGCGCTGCCGGGAGCCCGAGGGAGGGTCCCCGCCGGCCGCGCGGCCCGCCCTGCCCTTTCGGCCTCGGGCCTCGCCTCGAGGGTTAAACTCGCACCACGGAGAATTAATCCGAAGAATTCAGGAGGGCGTTTCGCAGCTCCTTTCTCCTGGGGCCTCAGAGTGCAGCCTCGCCTTAGGAGTGGCACAAATTCCTTACGCGTTAGTGCGACCAGCTTAATCGGAGTCTGAGGAGTGGAAATGGAATTTGGCACAGGAAGTTCTGGGCGGGAGGCAGTGCTTTGTCACTGGCTATTGGGGTTGGCGCATGCTGCCTAAACGAGTCTGAGGCTTCATTTCTCTGTAAAGTGGATTTAATGAACCTGCCTCACAGAGTAGCGGTGCAATGGCATTGATGATTCTAATGCTGCTACTCAGGATTGCGGTTTGTGAGACAGTGATACTGTTAATCGCTCAGTTGTGTCGTTCTTTGCGACCCCATGGACTGTAAGCCGTCAGCCTCCTCTGCGCCTGGAATTCTCCAGGCAGGACCACTGCGGTGGGCTGCTATTCCCTTTGGATCTTCCCGACCCAGGGATCGAACCTGGGTCTTCTGGATTGGCAGGCAGATTCTTAACCTTCTGAACTCGTGAGATGGTGCTATTATTTTTTTAATAGATGTGGAACCTACGGATTAGAGATGTTAAATAATTTATCCTGAACCACTTCCCTTGTATCTCAGTCGGCATAGAATCTGCCTGCAGTGCAGAATACCTGGGTTCGATCCCTGGGTCAGGAAGATCCTCTGGAGAAGGAAATGGCAACCCACTCCAGTATCCTTCCCTGGAAAATCTCATGGACACAAGAGCCTGGTGGGCTGCAGTCCATGGGGTTGCAAAGAGGAGTCGGCAAGACTGACAAACACTAAACCACCCATAGCACTGGCAACCAGGTCTTTCTGATTCCAAAAATCCCATCTCTTAATCACTGTGATGGGTTTACAAAAGTGAATGTTTACATGGGCCAGACCTAAAGCTTGAAATGGAGCAGGCGAAGTGTAAGGTGATAATTAGAGTCCAATCATCCACACGACATTACACAATTTCACATGCTAGGTACCAGCAAGTCTTAGCAATGATCAAAGAATCGGTGCCACGTAGACCTGTGCGTGCGTGCCGAATCATGCCCGACTCTGTGCAACCCCATGGACTGTAGCCCACAAGGCTCCTCTATCCATGGGGTTTTCCAGGCAAAAATACCGGAGTGGGTTGCCATTTCCTCCTCCATCCCAGGGATCAAACTCAAGTCTCTGAGTCTTTTGCACTGGCAGGAGGATTCTTTATCACTGCACCACCTGGCAAGCCTGGCAGATTGTGACCCACAGTCGTATCTGGCAAGCTACCTGATTTTGTCAGTAAAGTTTTGTTGGAATGCAGCCATCTTTATTTATTTACATGTTCTTGGTTGCTTTAGGGAACCAAGAGAGAGTTGCATACTTAACAGTGGAGGCCATTTGACTAGCAAAGCCTGAAATATTTACTGTCTGGCCTGCACAGAGTTTGCTGATTCCTGATATTGTGGATCCTGTTTTCTGATGATTATGTTAGAAATCAGAAATTTAAAAAAAAAACTCCATGTCTCTAATTAATGAACTAGAGAAAACATAATGGGAAGTAGGAAACATTTAGAACTAAGCTATAAACTCATTAACATAGAAAGACTTTTCAATTCAGTTCAGTTGCTGAGTCGTGTCTCTTTTCGATCCCTGTCTGTCACCAGCTCCCAGAGTTCATTCAAACTCATGTCCATCGAGTCAGTGATGCCATCCAGCCTTCTCATCCCTGGTCGTTCCCTTCTCCTGCCCCCAATCCCTCCCAGCATCAGGGTCCTTTCCAATGAGTCAACTCTTCACATGAGATGGCCAGAGTATTGGGAGTTTCAGCTTTAGCATCAGTCCTTCCAAAGAACACCCAGGAATGATCTCCTTTAGAATGGACTGGTTGGATCTCCTTACAGTCCAAGGAACTCTCAAGAGTCTTCTCCAACACCACAGTTCAAAAGCATCAATTCTTCGGCTTTCAGCTTCACAGTCCAACTCTCACATCCATACATGACCACTGGAAAAACCATAGCCTTGACTAGACAGACCTTTGTTGGCAAAGTAATGTTTCTGCTTTTGAATATGCTATGTAAGTTGGTCATAACT
This sequence comes from Litocranius walleri, assembly GCA_006410535.1. NCBI lineage: Eukaryota > Metazoa > Chordata > Mammalia > Artiodactyla > Bovidae > Litocranius > Litocranius walleri. Next base: position 345,238 of record SJYG01000756.1, read on the forward strand.
TTCTTTCCAAGGAGTAAGGGGGATACAGCTAAAGCAGTTTATATAGAAAATAGGATAATCTCAAAAGAATAAGGAAAAAAGCAGAAGTGAAAGAAACAGAAAGTAAGGTATCATAGAGACCATGAATAAAATTACCTGTTTTTCTCACTGTGAGGTCTGTCTTTAACGGAGGTTCATGAGAATCCCTTTAGGTGAATAGTGTATTTTTTGAACTACATAACAGGCCCATTTTTTTTTTTTTAAAGGTTTTTATTTGAATGTGCAGCGTATTAGTTGCTGCAGGTGGGATCTAATTCCTTGACCAGAGATTGAACCCAGGTCCCTTGTCTTGGGAGCATGGAGTCTTATCCACTAGGCCACCAGAGACGTCCCAACAAGCCCATTCTTAAGATGGAGAAGTTACAAAGTATTTTCACAAGTAATTCTGGGGAAACACAATATGAGGTCTCTGGAGAGTGTCCCTTCAGTGGACGGAATAAAAGTCTCTCCTTCATGCCAGGTGTATGAAAAAGGCTTTTGACATCAGAGAGAGGACATCAGTGAGAACTGCCGTGCGTTAGCATTGTCTGTCCTTTTTCAGAAGTTGTGAATAACCCACTGTGGTATTTACAGAATCTAGACAGCCTCTTTTTTTTTTTTTAGATGGTGGTAAAAACATAAAATGCACTTTCTTGTGAGACTAATTTCAGATGTTGTGTAAATTACAACAAGTAATGTACAGCTCTAATATTGATTCCCAGCCTCAGCAAGAGGGCTTATTAAAACAGGCTGCTGGGCCCCATCCCCAGAGTTTATGAAGTTATGAAGTTAGTAGTTAGGAAGTGGGACCTAAGGATTACATTTATACAGTTCCCAAGGAATGGTGATGCTCTTGATTCTGGAACTACACTTTGAGAACCACTGCTTTATTACCCTTGAGTGCTTGCAGAGGGTTATAGAGAAGGAGAAAAAGAGTGGTGGTGGGCTGTCCAAAGGGTCATTTCTTACACAGTCAACAAAGTTGTGACGGACATCCTAGAAAGTTACGGGAAGCCTTGGTGCAGCAGACCTTAGACACACAGATTATTAATATAATGAAAATAAAAATGTATAAGACAAAAACTTGTGGTAGATTACAAGAGCCCACAGATTCTTTGACTGTTCTCTCACCCAGAGGTGAGTTCTTTTTCCACGATTCCCTGGATCTGGACTGGACTGTGATACCTTTGACCAGTGGAGAGGTGGAGGAGGCGTGCTGTGTCAGTTCTGTGTCACGTGTCTAAGAAGGCTGGCGTTGTGGGTCCACGTTAGATGCTTAGTTACCTTGCTGAGGAGGCCACATGGGAAGGCTCCGAGACTCCATGGGGAGGAAGAGGGGTCCAGCTGTAACCAAATCACCAGCCACACTAGACTGATGAATGAAGCTGTCCTGGACTCTCCAGACCCACTCAACTACCAGCTGAATATCATCAAGTGACCCCATTCAGCCCCATGTGGAGTAGAAGAATCACTCAACTGAGCCTTTCCCAAATACCTGACCCATTAAAACTGGTGATAACAATAAACGGTTGTTTTAAAACACAGAATTCTGGAGTGGTTTATTACTACTGATAGGCACCTGGGACTTCTCTTTAGAAAAGTTACACCAAACTTGGAAATAAGGAAAAAGATTACTATGTGCCCTATGTTGTAACAAGAACATTGTCTAATGAGCCTGCTTAAGGATAACGTGAAGTTCTTGGGGAGGTAATTTTATTTGACTGAGTATTTACTGTTAGTGAGGTGCCAAACTCGGTGCAAGTTAGATGTTACTTTGTAGAAGATTGCTAAATTGCAAATTATTTTTGTCCAGTTGAGATGATTTCATTTTGATAGAAAAGGTAATCCCATAGGGGACGGTTTAACTGCCTCCCCAGATATTAACTGGTGTATCTAACATTCGAGTCGTATTCAGCATTCGTTTCTCTGCTCGGTTTGGTACATGTTTTCTTGTGTGTCTTTTAAACCAGCCTCACCATCCTGCTGGTTTTCTCATTAATGAGATAAATAAATGGCCCATACTCATATTGGTTCCCAGACTGGTCCCCGTACATGGAGGGTGAGGAGAGACTGGAGAGAGCCATTCCAGGTTGGTAGGTGGTAGGAAGCACCTACAAAGCAAGAGCTCACATACTGAGTCTGCCTGGAGCAGTCAGGGGAATGGATCACTGCTCTCACCTTCCAGAATCTTAAAAGGCTATGCAGAGCCCCGAACAGAGCCCAGTCGTGCGTGCCGCCCAGGTACTCTCAACCACATCTTACTCTCTCATCCTTAAAAGTAGCTCCCACCGTGGGAAAGGTGGGCAGAATGTACCTTCTGAGTATAGAGGAGGGGATGTGGAGCATCCGGTATCCAGGGTCCAGTCTGGGGGCAGCGGATGATTGTGTCCTCTTAGTGACGACCTGCAACAGCTTATGATACACATGACAGTTTATTATGTAAGAAGCTGAGAATCTGTTATGTGCTGTGTTTTGATCATGGGCTGGGTGGTTTATTAGGTATGAGTTAAGTGCTGAATGGTTGTGTATTAGTTTGCGCTCGCTGCTGTAACAACTTACCACAAACTTACTGGGTTAAAGCAGCACTAATTTATTCTCTTACAGTTCTGGAGGTCAGAGTCTAAAAGGGGTTGTAGTACTGTGTCCTTGCTTCCAGAGATGACTAGGAGAGAATCTGTCTTCTTACTTTGTTTAGTGTCTAGAGATTGGCCGCATCCTTTAGCTTGTGGCCTCATTCTCCGTTTTCAAAGCAAGGAGTATAGCATCTCCCAGACTCTCCATCTGTCTGTCTCTCCTGTTGTCACGTTTTTCTCTCCCTTCCTCCTTCCTCCCTCTTATAAAGTAATCTGTGATAACAGGGTGGGGGAGGGGAACTGCATATCCATAATCCAAGGTAGTCTCTTCATCTCAGGATCCTTAATCTCATCTGAAAAAATCCCTTTTACTGTATAAAGTGACATACAGGTTCTGGAGGTTAGGACTTGGGGAACCATTTGGGAGACCAGTTTTCGGCCTACCCCACGTGGTATATGTGAACCATTGTGGGGTATCCAAAATGATTTTTGGTGGAATAGTGAAACATTTTAGCATTTAAGTGTTGGTTCTGTATACTATTTAAAGATGGAAAAAAAGGTTTCACTAGGTGGAACTATGAAGGGCATTGAAAGGAGAATGAAGAATGAGCAGGGGATCAGGCAGGCTTCCCGCCCCTCTGGCCGTGGGTCCCGGAAGGGGCAGCTTCGCGCTGACGAGGCCTTGGCAGTAAGATCAGGCTGCAGGGACCTGTCTCCCGTGGGAGTCTGAGTGGCTGGCTCTTGGAGGTGAGGAACTGTGGCGCTTGCCGGGTAGACCATGGCGTCAGAGGGTGAGGCAGCAGAAAGTCAGTCTTGCTGCACATGTTTCTCATGAGCTGGTGAGAGAAGGGGCCGCGTAATCTGCTGTTGCGCCTGTCGTTTCCTGCTGGCTCAGCACTGCAGAGCAGAGGTGGGGCGCTGAAAACGAGTCCCCTCATCATTCACACCAGTGGTCCCCAGCCTTTTTGGCACCAGGGACAGGTTTTGTGGAAGAGTTTTTCCACAGACTGGTGGAGAGGGGGAGAGTTTGGGGATTATCCAAGTGCCTTCCTTGCTGTGTACTTTATTGTTCTTACATTGTGATATCATTATACAACTCACCATCACTCTCCACTCACTGATAGGGTTTTGATGCAAGTGTGTAAGCAGCTGGTTTATGCTGGTCCCTGTGAGTCAAGCCTCTCTGGAGACCACGGTGCCTATTTGCACCCGCTCCCCAGCACTAGCATCCCTGCCTCAGCTGCTCCTCCAGTGCCCAGGCGTAACGCTCTCATCAGATCTGGTGGGAGGCGGAGCGCAGTGGTGACGGCCCTGGGGGCAGCTGCAAACGCAGATGGAGCTTCGGCTTCCTCAGTGGACGCTGGCCAGTTCCTGCTGCCGGGTCCAGCGGGGACCCCCTGATGTACCCAGCTCAGGAGAGGAGTGATTTCTGTTTCCACCGCTTGGTCTGCAGTCTTACTTCTTGAGCAGGGGTTGAGCCTGTGTCCGCCACACTGAAAGCACTGAGCCCTGGCCACTGGGCAGCCAGGGAATTCCCAGAAGCTGCTTCTCACTCAGCATCCCGTTCTCTCTGCAGCACCTGCCTCAGCACCTGACCGTGTAATTGTGCAAACACTGCTGAGTTCTTTTTAGTTGTAAACCAACATATAGAACAGAGATGGTTCACAGGCAGTGTCTTCACACCCTCTACCTTGTAGGTCCAGGTGCTCTTCAAGTGCCCCTTAGTATTCCCTCCTTGCCTTGATTTCTCGTGGTTTCTGCAGAATCATCAGAACTGGACTGGAGAGCAGCATCCCATTCAAAATATAGCTTTGCCCATTTTACTGGCAATAGCTAGTGCTAAAGAGACGGGAGTGGGAAGGGGTGGGAGAGAGGGGGAAAATCCCGTGAAAGCTTAATCAGCTCTGACCCTTAACTTCCTGTCCAACACCTGGGCATTCCTAGGCCCGAGCTTAGTGGGGCCGTGTTTCTGGCGTTAGACTCCCGTGTTTCCCCACGCCTAAATGAGAGAGACTGGCCTTCCCTGGTTGCTCAGCAGCAAAGAGTGCACCTGCCAATTCCGTAGACGCGAGGTTGGTCCCTGGGTCGGGAGGGTCCCCTGGAGTAGGAAATGGCAATCTGCTTCAGTACTGTTGCCTGGAGAATCCCACGGGCAGAGGAGCCTGGCAGGCTGTAGTCCGTGGAGTCGCAGAGTGTCCCAGGACTTAGTGACCAAACAACAGCAACAAATGAGGAAGGTCAGTGGCCCCCCACTCCAGTACTCTTGCCTGGAAAATCCCGTGGACGGCAGAGCCTGAAAGGCTGCAGTCCATGGGGTCACTAAGGGTCGGATATGACTCAGCGACTTTACTTTCACTTTTCACTTTCATGCTTTGGAGAAGGAAATGGCAACCCACTCCAGTGTTCTTGCCTCGAGAATCCCAGGGACGGGGGAGACTGGTGGGCTGCCGTCTGTGGGGTCGCACAGAGTCGGACACGACTGAAGCGACTTAGCAGCAGCAGCAGATTAGCTTCTAGTTTCTGGCCTTTTCTGGGGCACTTGGGAGAAGCAGAGAGAGATTCAGACTATTTCATGAGCCTGTTGTTACTGGAGGGACCTTGGCTGGATCTCTTTTTTGGGGGCAAAATTTACAAAAGGAAGAGAAGCTTGGTCAACAAAGCCTGAAAATTTGCGAGCGTTGCATGAATACTACTGAAAGCCTGGTGTGGTCCAGGAACAGTCATACAGAAGCCCGATGAGATTACGAGGGTGCCTGAGCGCTCAGGCACGCCTGTTTCCCTCGCTTGTTAGCAGACAGGAACACATTTTGATCAGGGAGATGTCTGCATTGCAGTTTTCTTTCGTTTCTTCCCTATTGAGTAAGAGAGGATACCTATAATAGAAAACGCAAGATGTGTAGTATAAGACACAGGACATTCAGGATTTGATAGTGAACTGGGGATTATATAACATGCGTAGCAGACCATCCTGGATTTAGTGGTTGAAACAGCAGTCATGATTGGTTTGGCTAGGGAGCCTGCAGTTTGGCTCGGACCATCTCCGCTCCAGGGGGCATCAGTTGGTGCTGCTTGAAGGCTGGGGGTGACTCAGTGGTTGGTTGCTGGGATCATCAGACGTTTCACTCACTAGCTGGCATTTGATGCTACCAGTCAGCGAGGGCCCAGTGGGGTTTTCAGCCACAGCACTTATTTGTGGGCTCTCTGTATGGTTTCTTTCTTTCTAGCACGGTAGGGTTCCGAGAGCAAGTGTCCCAGAAGGGTCCGTTGGGGGTGTGCCCTTTTATAATCCAACCTAGAAAGTCACAAAACATCACTTCTGCTTTAGTTACAGGTCCATCCAGGTTGGAGGGAAAGACGGACCACGTTTCTGGAGGGGCAGTGTCAGCATTATCGTGAGGAGATCATGTGGGAAGGGATGCGACATCAACGTCATTTTTGGAAAATACAATCTGTCACAAGGGCTTAGAGGTAGGAACTCAGGCCCATTGGATCAGACAGGCTCAGAAACTTCTGGAAACAGAAGTCAAATCTCACAAGGTAAATATTTTTCTCCCCTTAAGAAGTCACTACCACCAACACCAGGACCGCTACCTGTGTTTAACTGTGTGTGAGGAAGGGATATATTCGGAGGAGGCTTGGGGAATCCTTGTAATTTGGGAGCTTGTTAAATCTCTGGTAGGTGTATGCCCTGATTCCATGGTGGCATATGGGCAAAGGGCACATAAAATCCCCCTGAAACCCAACCTATCAATGGCTGCTCTGTTTATTTCAATCACTCCCAAGACAGTGCGGTTTGTGTTCACTAACATGTCATGTTAGTTATCTATTGCTGCATAAAAATAGCCCCCGAATAGAGGAGCTTAAAGCAAAAGTCATTTACTGTCTCACAAAGTTTCTGAAGGTTGGGAGTCTGGGAGCAGCTTAGCTGGGTGGTTCTGGCTCATTGTTTTAGGAGGCTGCAGTCCTCTGAAGGCCTACCTGGGGCTGGAGGATCTGGACCCAGGATGGCTCGCTCACACGGCTGTTGGCAAAAGGCATCGGTTCCTCCCTGGCTCTTCGTAGGAGGCCGTGGTTCCTTGCCATGTGGACGTCTCCATGGGGCGTCCTGACTCCTCAGGGCGCGGGAGGTCCTCTTAGAGTGAGTAATGTGACTATGAGGATGAGATATCTTTTATGACCCAGCCTCAGAAGTCAGTCGTCATCATTTCGGCCACATTCTTTTTGCTAGAAATAAGTACATCCTGACATTCAAAGAGAGTGAGATTAAGCCCCACCTTGTAAAGAGAGATATATCAAAGAATTTGTGGATGTATTTTAAAACCAGTGCATCACAGCCTACGTGAAGGCAAACTCCAGACCTTTTCATCATGGCAGCTTTCTGGAGAGATGAGCAGATTCTAATATTATGATGTAAATGAGTATGAAATGGGGTTTCTCAGGTGGCTTAGCAGTAAAGGATTCACTGGCCAACGCAGGAGATGCAGGCAACACGGGTTCGATCCTGTGTCGGGAAGATCCCCTGGAGAAGGAAATGGCAACCCACTCCAATATTCTTGCCTGGAAAACTCCATGAACAGAGGAGCCTGGTGGGGCTACAGTCCATGGAGTTGCAATGAAATGATTATAAAATAGAATGCAAATAAGGTGGTATTGGTGCAGGAATATACAGACTGGTTTATGGAACAAAGCAAACGGCCAAGAACGTAGCATACATGTGCCTTTAGTGTGTGATAAAGATGACAGCTCAGTTCAATGGATGAAGGAAACGTGGTGTGAAAATTACACCAGATCAAGTGGTTACTTGTTTTGGGAGAAAAGTTTACCTTGTAGCACAGCATAAACCAGAGGAAACGGAGAGCACATGACAGAATGATGGATCAGCGCCGTGCAAAAGTTCAGCCGAAAGCAGCAGGAGCAAAATATCAATGAATGTTGGTATGATTTCAGGATAAAATTTCAGGATTTCTTTACTGCAAAAACAGAAACACTTCGAAATTTAAATACTGAATTCCATAATAATAAACATCTCATACGTGTGTTTATCAGTTCAGTTCAGTCGCTCAGTTGCGTCAGACTCTTTGCGACCCCATGAATCGCAGCATGCCAGGCCTCCCTGTTCATCACCATCTCCCGGAGTTCACTCAGACTCACGTCCATCGAGTCAGTGATGCCATCCAGCCATCTCATCCTCTGTCGTCCCCTTCTCCTCCTGCCCCCAATCCCTCCCAGCATCAGAGTCGTTTCCAATGAGTCAACTCTTCCATGAGGTAGCCAAAGTATATATATAATCATTAACAAAATTTTAAAATATTTTTAACATATATGAGAAAGTGTTAACTTAAAATACCAAGACAAAAATAAATCTTAAAGTTATTTAAGCATCTTAAAAAAACACACACAAATTTAGATGGCTGTAAATATATAAGGTGAAGTCGCTCAGTCGTGTCCGACTCTTTGCGGCCCCAGGGACTGTAACCTACCAGGCTTCTCCGTCCATGGGATTCTCCAGGCAAGAATACTGGAATGGATTGCCATTTCCTTCTCCAGGGGGTTTTCCCGACCCAGGGATTGAACCCGGGTCTCCCGCACTGGGGGCAGAAACTTTAACCTCTGAGCCACCAGGGAAGCAAGAAGATGAATTAATAAACAAATGTAAACCACATAAATAGTTGCTGCTGTAAAACCATCAAGCTGACAAATAATAAGAGAGAAAGAAAAAAAGAAGGAAAGAGAAGGAAAGAAGAGAGGGAAGGAAAGACAGAAGGAAGGAAACCAGCCCAGGGTTGATCATAAAATTATAAGGTCTGTGCCTTTGTGGAGCAACAGACTGGTTCCAAATAGGAAAAGGAGTACATCAAGGCTGTATATTGACACCCTGCTTATTTAACTTATATGCAGAGTACATCATGAGAAACGCTGGGCTGGAAGAAGCACAAGCTGGAATCAAGACTGCCGGGAGAAATAGCAATAACCTCAGATATGCAGATGACACCACCCTTATGCAGAAAGTGAAGAGGAACTAAAAAGCCTCTTGATGACAGTGAAAGAGGAGAGTGAAAAAGTTGGCTTAAAGCTCAAAATTCAGAAAACTAAAATTATGGCATCTGGTCCCATCACTTCATGGCAAATAGATGGGGAAACAATGGAAACAGTGACAGATTTTATTTTTCTGGGCTCCAAAATCACTGCAGATGGTGACTGCAGCCATGAAATTAAAAGACACTTGCTCTTTGGAAGAAAAGTTATGACTAACTTAGCATATTAAAAAGCAGAGACATTACTTTGCCAACAAAGGTCCATCTAGTCAAGGCTATGGTTTTTCCAGTGGTCATGTATGGAGGTGAGAGTTGGGCTATAAAGAAAGCTGAGCACCAAAGAATTGATGCTTTTGAACTGTGGTGTTGGAGAACACTCTTGAGAGTCTCTTGGACTGCAAGGAGATCCAACCAGTCCATCCTAAAGGAAATCAGTCCTGAATACTTATTGGAAGGACTGATGCTGAAGCTGAAACTCCAATACTTTGGCCACCTGATGTGAAGAACTGACGCATTTGAAAAGACCTCGATGCTGGGAAAGATTGAAGGTGGGAGAAGGGGATAACAAAGGATGAGATGGCTGGGTGGCATCACACTGACTGGATGGACTTGAGTTTGAGTAAACTTCAGGAGTTCGTGATGGACAGCAAGGCCTGGCGTGTTGCAATCCATGGGGTCAAAAAGAGTCAGACACGACTGAGCGACTGAACTGAACCTTTGTGAATGGGGCTTTGCTCGTGGCTCAGTAGTAAGGAATCCACCTGCCAGTGCAGGAGGTGTGGGTGCGATCCTGGGTGGGGAAGATCCCCTGGAGAAGGACATGGCAGCCCACTCCAGTGCCCTTGCCTGGAGACTCCCATGGACAGAGGAGCCTGGTGGGCTGCAGTCCATGGGATCCCAAAGAGTCAGGCACGACTGACCAGCACACACCTTTGTGAGTCATCTGTGCGAGTACAAATCAGCGGTCTTTCTAGAATGCGGTTTGGCAGTATATAAGTAGGGGGTTAAAATATTTTAACTTTAAGGACGTAATCAGGTTCATACACAGTGACTTATATATAATGCTTTTTATCACAGTGATACTTAGAACAGTGAAGCCTTGGTAGCCATCTGTTCTTTTTTTTAAGTGGCATGGGCTTAGTTGCTTCGAAGCGTGTAGGGCCATCTGGGATCAGGGATGTAGCCAGTGTCTCCAGCATTGGCAGGCAGATTCTTTACCACTGAGCTACTGGAAGCCCTGACAGGCGTCTAAGTGCCAGTAAGAGTAAACGGATATGTTATGACAGTCATGTTTTTGAAGGCTACTGGAGTGTGGCAGAGGTTTGTGCTACAAGTCAGAGAACGAAGCAGGGTATCAAAGCTCCTTGTTACATGCTATATGGACAGGGAGGCCTGGCATGCTGCGATCCATGGGGTTGCAAAGAGTCGGTCATGACTGAGCGACTGAACTGAACTGAACGTATAAAGTACCCAAACATTATTTGAGGTTTAACTGGTGAGGTTAGAAGGACTTCCCGGTGGTCCAGTGGTTAAGACTTTGTATTCCCAGTGCAAGAGGCATGGCTTGGTCCCCGGTCGGATACCTAAGGTCCTGGAGGCCACAGTGAAGGGGAAAAAGGTCGAACCGTAACATCGCAGACCGGCAAGAGCGCAGAGGAAGACGGTCTCATTCCAGTTCTGCCAAACAACCATTGTTAGCTCCTTCACCCCTTCTTGAAATTTCCCATTCGTATTGAGAAGAAAATGGAATGAAGATATTGTTTCTAATTTTAAAGCATCACCCATTACACTTTTTTCAATGACATATCAGATATTAACGTATTATACTTTTACAGCTTCTCAAGACTGACTGACCTCGAAATAAACATTTCCCCAAACTCAGTCAATAGAGAGGAGAAAAAGAAGAGTTCATGAGTGGAGATCCGAAGAATCATTAGTGCCCTTAGATGGACTCTCAGGCACTCCACAAATAGTTACTGAATGCTCAGCATATGAATAGCATTGTGGAGAGATTACAAAGAAATAGGAGCATTCAGTAAATATGCATTGAGTGTTTAGCTAGGCACTATTTTTGACTTCCCTGGTGGCTCAGCTGGTAAACAATCTGTCTGCAGTGTGGGAGATCTGGGTTTGATCCCCGGGTTGGGAAGATCCCCTGAGGAGGGAAAACCTACCCACTCCAGTATTCTTGGGCTTCCCTGGTGGCTCAGCTGGTAAAGAATCTGCCTGCAATGCAGGAGACCTGGATTCAATCTCTGGGTCGGGAAGATCCCCTGGAGGAGGGGAAACCTACTCACTCCAGTGTTCTGGCCTGGAAAATCCCATGGACAGAGGAGTCATGGTGTTGCAAAGAGTCTGACACGACTGAGCGACTTCACATTCTCTTTCACTTCAAGGTTCATGGATGGAAAATATTCCTCTTATAAGCCTGAAAGTGAAAGTGAAGTTGCTCAGTCGTGTCCGACTCTTTGTGACCCCATGGACTGTAGCCTACCAGGCTCCTCTGTCCATGGGATTTTCCAGGCAAGAGTACTGGAGTGGGGTGCCATTTCCCATTTCCTTCTCCAGGGGATCCTCCTTATGTCTTATAAGCCTGGTACAGCTTAATTCCTTTGGGTTTAGAAAACATGGCCACTAAAAACGTGTCCATCTTATTAGCACTCCTTAGCTTGGCTTTAAATCATTCAGAGCTCAAAGCTCCCACTGTTTTCACACATAAGGAAAATATCCACTCTCTCCATCTCCCTGCATCTCTGCGTGAAGGAGATCAGGCCGGTGTGCACTGCCCATCGGGGCGCTCACTGCCCTGGGCGGCAGCACCAAAAAGGGGCTGAACGTCAAAGGTACATTTCTCTAGACCAGCTCTCCCCCACTACTGGCACCAGGGCCGGTTTCCTGGATCAGATTTTTCCCCGGACTGGGGTGCAGGGAGGGGATGGTTTGGGGATGATTCAAGCACAGTACATTTACTGTGCACTTTCTTCCTATTATGGCATCAGCTCTACCTCCGGTCATCAGGCATTTGCTCCTGGACTTTGAGGACTTCTGCCTAGACTGTTGGCAGTATGCTGGGCGAGAACAGACTCTCAAAGGGAAACGAGAATTGAAAACAAGCGTCTTGCTTCTGATGCTCTGTAGCTGCTCTCACACACAAAAACATTCCTCCCACCCAGCAGTCATCACGTAACAAGCCACCCACATGCTCACGTGTTTTGTTCATTACTACTTGGACCTGGGTCAGAGTCACCCTCACGGGAAGGACGTTTAGGTTGCTATGAAGGGGCAAGGTTTTAAGGGTCTCATAAAGACTGTCATCCCTAAAATTATATTTTTTCCCTGATAGAAAATTCACCCAGCTAAAATAAAAATGTGAGCTAAGATGGATGGGAGTAGGCGTGTAAATTAAGAGGGCCAGGTAAATGCCCTATTGTATCTGTCAGTAGCACCTTATCTGCTTTTATTTGCCACAGTCAATTTAGCTGCTTTTTCAGGCCCTACAAAGGGCATTTGGGAGGAGAGGGTGACATTTACTGGGTGTAAACCTTGGCCTTCCCTTGTGGCTCAGATGGTAAAGAATCTGCCTGCAGTGCTGGAGACCTGGCTTCTATCCCTGGGTTGGGAAGGTCCCCTGGAGAAGTGAACAGCTGCCCACTCCAGTATTCTGGCCTGGAGAATTCCATGGACTGTTCAGTCCGTGGGGTCCCAAAGAGTCAGACACGACTGAGCGACTTCCATTTCACAAACCTTGGGGCATGACTAAATGTCTTCCAGCAACTCGGGCAATTTGTCAAATACCGCTTTATACTTTGTCAATGTATGTGCGTTCAGGTAGCTTATTTAAATATTGTAAAAATGTTCAGCAGGTAGGAGGTTAGCTATTAATACCTCCATCTTGGGGCTGGGACACAGAAAGTGCAATTAACTTGACTCATTATCTTTCAGGGATTTGCAACATTTAGATCTCCTTGTAGGTAACAAAGATGACATACATCTTGGCTTGATTCTTGTCCTCAGACCATGAACCATCTGTGATCTTGTCACTGAAAACAGTCAAGGAACCCAGGACAAACCAGTGAATGACTTTTACCAGGTCATAGATTTTTATACACAGAAGCGTGACCTTAATGACATTTAAAACTAGAGGAAAAGATAAAGAGATTCATCCAAAATTTCTAGCTAATTCTTTGAATCTACAAGGTATCTGTGGTTAAGCTACTCTAAAAATACTACTGATTCAAATAAAAATTACACGACTGAGACTTGGCTGCGCTTATAAGCGGCTCATGTATCTGCAGACTCAAAGCTGTGGTTATAGGCGCCACAGGGGCCTACCTCTGGTTCTTTAAAGCACAGTCATACCGACTGGTTCACAAAGTTGGCAATAAAGTCTGGTAGAGTTAAGAGCTATTTAGAAGAATGTAATAAGAACTCTACAACCAGCCTGTCTTTTGATAGATCTAACTCACTCTGAGTAGCACATGCCCAGGAAAATATTTGAAAAGAAAAAAAGGCTATTTGTATGAAGATGTTTCTAATGATTACATTCATTTGAATTAAAAAAAAAAACTTAGTAATTGGAAACTGGATATTTTTATGTGTTACAATTGCTATCATAGATTGTTATATAGCCATTAAGTAGTAGTGATATATGTAAAACCACATGGAAAAATGTTTAAATGAGACTCAAAGTGCTAAAACACAAATTATTGTATTTACTGATTGAACTTGTATAAAAATTTCTCTACATTAGAAAGGATCAAAAGAAAACACTATAATTAGAGTTTAAGAGGTTCTTTTTTTTCTATAAAATACTGCTGTGTGAAATAAAAAATAAAAGACTAATTGGTAAAATGAAAAAACAAGAGCTTGAGTCTAGAGTCAAGAAGACCTTGCCAGCTGTGTAACTATGACAACCTTATCTATGTGCGTTTCAGCTTCATCTTCAAAGTACAAGTAATTAGCATCTACCCTAAAAAATTGTTGTAAAGGTTAAATGAAGGAATGATTTATACAGGGCCTGGTGTTGTCATAACAGGCTAAGTATTATCATAATTGATTTATCAAAAGCTGTCCTAGTAGCCATGTGTGAGTTTTATCAGACAGCATGAGTTATTCTGATGTAATATTGCATAAGAACCCGATGATCATTTTTTCCTGCTTTCATTTCTTTCTGTATAATAATATGCCTTCCCGTATCTGATTATCTGCACAGGACAAAGTACGTTGGTGTGGCCTTATAATTGCTCCAAGTTGAACCAGTACAACCTAGTCTCATGAAGTAAAAATATTCCTAACTCTGAGAAATTGCCAGTGTATCTTTACCTTCCTGGGTTTTAATCACTGTAATTGATGACTAAGGCTGTATATATATATGATTTCTCTCCTTTCAGGTGCTCCAAGAAAGAGGGTCGCGTGGCTCTTGAGTCCTGTGCATACCAGCGCACACGTAGCAGCTAGTACCAGGATGTAGGAGGCCACGCGTGAGAATGCGTTCAGTGAATGAATCAGTGACCTCTTACTCTTACGTGCTGGGAAAGAGAGAGGATATACAGCATAGTCTGGGAGATTTTAAGGTTCTTGTAAAGACTAGTTCAATGTAGGGTCTCATTTTGATCCTTTATAAGAAACAAGAAATAGTAGGGAACTTCTCTAGACCATCCTGAATTTTGGGGCCAGAGCTCAAACAATCTCTCCTTGATACTTTAGGGCTACACAGATTCGTGTTACATGATGGGGTCTTAAGGAGCTGACCTGTCTACCCTCGAAATGATCATTACCGTTCTTGTGACTAGATGCATAACCCCTCAGTTCTCTTCATTGTGAAGCTATTGGATACTTTTAAAATTTTTATTTATCTATTTCTATTTTTTTACTTTACAATACTGTACTGGTTTTGCCATACATCAACATGAATCCGCCACAGGCGTACCTAAGTTCCCACTCCTGAGCCCCCTTCCCACCTCCCTCCCCATGCCATCCCTCTGGGTTATCCCAGCGCACCACCCCAAGCATCCTGTATCCTGCATCGAACCTAGATTGGCGATTCATTTCACATATGATATTATACATGCTTCAATGCCATTCTCCCAAATCATCCCACCCTCTCCCTCTCCCACAGAGTCAAAAAGTCTGTTCTGTTCATCTGTGTCTCCTTTGCTGTCTTGCATACAGGGTTATCATTACCATCTTTCTAAATTACATATATGTGCGTTAGTATACTGTATTGGTATTTTTCTTTCTGGCTTACTTCTCTCTGTATAATCGGCTCCAGTTTCATCCACCTCATTAGAACTGATTCAAATATATTCTTTTTGATGGCTGAGTAGTACTCCATTGTGTATATGTACCACAGCTTTCTTATCCATTCGTCTGCTGATGGACATCTAGGTTGTTTCCATGTCCTGGCTATTATAAACAGTGCTGCGATGAACACTGGGGTACACGTGTCTCTTTCAATTCTGGTTTCCTTGGTGTGTATGCTCAGCAGTGGGATTGCTGGGTCATAAGGCAGGATACTTTTCTACTCTGAACCCAAACAGGAAATTGCTCAGTTGATTCCCTTCGTCTGTCTTCACTTGCACTAAATTGGGAGAACAAGGCTCCGTGATGAATGGCATGGCATGAATAAGTCTGATTATCTGGATAGAAAGTCAAAACAAAACAAAATCTTTCTAAATTCCATATATATGTGTTAGTATACTGTATTGGTGTTTTTCTTTCTGGCTTACTTCACTCTGTATAATCGGCTCCAGTTTCATCCACCTCATTAGAACTGATTCAAATGTATTCTTTTTGATGGCTGAGTAGTACTCCATTGTGTATATGTACCACAGCTTTCTTATCCATTCGTCTGCTGATGGACATCTAGGTTGTTTCCATGTCCTGGCTATTATAAACAGTGCTGCGATGAACACTGGGGTACACGTGTCTCTTTCAATTCTGGTTTCCTTGGTGTGTATGCTCAGCAGTGGGATTGCTGGGTCATAAGGCAGGATACTTTTCTACTCTGAACCCAAACAGGAAATTGCTCAGTTGATTCCCTTCGTCTGTCTTCACTTGCACTAAATTGGGAGAACAAGGCTCCGTGATGAATGGCATGGCATGAATAAGTCTGATTATCTGGATAGAAAGTCAAAACAAAACAAACAAAAAAGAAAGTCAAGACTTAGATCAAAATTCTATGGTGCTGCCAGCCTTCCAGATTTTTGCAGATGTTACTAAAACCAAAGACAGATCATCTTTATTATCCTAAGGAAAAATTAGGATCATTTCGTTGTCGTGAAGAACTCTAAGTGGCACAATCTGTATCTTTACTATAGTCTGTATCTTCATAGTTGGATCTTAAACATAGAGGTAAAGAATCTGACACCCTAAAAGGCAGCGAAGAGAGATGCTGGGTTTGGCTGAGAACTTACCTTCCCATAGAAGAATAAACCTGTCTTCTAAGCCAAGTATAATGCTAAAGATTTCCCACTGTCTCTAAGCCTTTACAGCTCCTGCAGAGATTGACACTAATCTCTTGGGGTCCCCAGATCCCTGCCCAGAAGCAAGGGCCAGGTTGTGGCATTCACCTTGTCACTGCTACTCCTCCTCAGAGCTCAGACTTGCCTGCAGGAATCTCTGTTAAGTCAAAGCTCTTCTTCAGGCATCTCGTTCTGTTTTATTTAGAGTGAGGCATTCCCCTCTCAGAGCTTGGACACCAGAAGTGTTGCACAACCAACAAGTAAATTTACATCTTCAACAGAAATTTCAAAGCAGGAAAAGCAAAAAGCCTTTATTAGTCATTGTTTAGTAGCTTTTCAAGAGTCGACTGATAGTTTTCACTGGTACTTTGCCTTGATGATGTCATTCCCTTTCTCTATTGTTTCAAAAATTGTTCCTAAGTGTTAGGTAGGTAGGACAGGGAAAGGGAGTCCAAAACGGTGGTGGCTACAGACAAGGAAGGGAAAAGCCCGCGAAAATGAAACAGAAGAAGGTCCGAGGACTGGAGTGAGGACCTCAGGTGAAACAAACAGCACTCCTGGCGGGCCCAGTGTACACAGGACAGGCCCAGGGAGGGAAACAGATAAACAGAGGGGCCAGGGCCACTCTCTCTCCCCTGCGCACTGGGTGCTCTTCTCCTGTCTTTAGATCGGCGTGGCCTCATGCCTCGAAGATGGATTTGTCACACGAGTGTATGTTCCCCGGTTCTTTGTCTCATCACAACAAAGATTTGGAGCAGCGGACCTTAGAGCCCTCGGCGCGTCTCAGCTCTCAGGTCTTGGACAAACCGTGTTACAGCTCTTAGGCAAGTCAGTGTTAGAGCTCTATTTTATTTAGAAGACAGCAGGAGAATGGGGGAGAGAGAGGGAGAGAGAGGGAGAGGGGCGAGCGCGCTTGGCTGCCCCTTCTGTGCTCTCCCGCCGCCGCCCGTGCGAGTGGGCTTAGCGGGGCGCTGTTTGTCCCACCTGCAGTCTTCACTCTGGTCCTCGGGCCTTCCTTGTTTTAAGCCACCGCCATTTTGGACTCCGTTTCCCTATTCTACCCACCTACCAGATCTTCCTGCTATCTTCTGAATAAAATAGCGCTGTAACACTGATTTGTTGAGGAGCTATAACATGGTCTATCCAAGACCTGAGAGCTGTGACTCGCCGAGCGGGCTTTAATGTCCGTCACTCCAAATCTTTGTTGTGACGAAAGCAACGCACACTCGCGTGGCACCTATGGTGCCATGACTCAGATGTAACCTGGCTGGAACAACGGGGCACAGCCGAGCGCGGCCCAGCGACGCCCCGGCGGAGGCGCAGCGCGGGAGCAGCCGGCGGAGGCCCGCGCGCCTCAGGCCCCGGAGGCCTCCGGCTGAGGCAGAGGCCCTCGCCCCTCCGGCTGGAGGGACACGCCTAAGGACCCCTTAACCCCGGTACACTCTCTCGTCCCTTGTTTCCTCCAGCCTCCCGCCCAGGCGGGCGCAGGGGCCAGCTGCGGGACTCAGAGGCTGCTCCCCAGCTGCGTGCTGAGCCCCGGGCGCCAACTCGAGCCGGCGGGGGTTCTTCTGTCCTTTCCCTTCTCTGTGCCAAGGATCAGACCAAAGAAACGGTGAGCGCCGGTCAGGTGTCCGGCAGATTTCCCGGCGGGCTGTGAGGGGGACTCCGCGCACGTCCTCCCCACTGCTTTCTCCTCCTGTCCTTCAGCCCTCTCCCGGGACTCAAGCCCGGCCAGAACTAATCAAGCTCAGGCTCTGAGGTCCCATTACAAAAACTCATTGAGAGTCAGAGCGATAGACAAGAGGTGGACTTGCTAAGATTCAGAGAAAAGCGCTGCACACTACAGGGTACCGGTCATTGAACGGCCGGCTAGGCTTTGCGAGAGGGGTGAGTCCATATGCTAGTGAGTGGGGGGATCGTCCCAGCCACTGGGGCGCCAGCCACTCCTCCATCTTTCACAGTGCCTTGGAGCTGTCCTGCCGCCTCGGGGTGTGTCTGTTGGCTTATAGATTTGGGATTAAGTTTCACTTGAATTTGACTTGTCATCTTAGGCCCAATTGATTTTAACTGGTTTACATTATACCCTTGTGCTATGTCATTCTTTCCAAGGTTGTGCTCTGCCCCCTTCCCTCCTGTTTCATGCTCTTTTCCTGAGCACGTCTGGGAAAGGGATGATTTTCTGATCTATGTGAAGGCAGCACTGAAAGCAGCCCAGCAAAAAGTAATCGGTTACGCCCGGGCCTCAGCAGTAACTCAGGACCCCAGTGAGAATCCCACTGCCTTTCTGGAAAGGCTAAGAGGCACTCCAAAAGTTTACCAATCTGGACTTAGACTCTTACGAGGGACAGGTGATTTTAAAGGACAAATTCCTGTCCCAATGTGCATCAGCTATCAGAATTAAGTTACAGCAGCTACAGCAGCAGGACCCCGCTGCCTCTTTAGATGAGATGATCCAGACAGCCACCAATACCTTTTATAACAGAACAGGAGGAGGAGGCCAAGGCCCAGGAGAGGGAGAGAAAGAAAGAGACAAGGCATGCCCAGATGCTGACTGCCCTCCAGAAAAGCCCTATGGCAAACCCCGAGGCCTCGAAGGACAAGGCACCAGACAAGTGCCTGATCTGTAGACAGGCGGGGCACTGGGCCAGAGAGTGTCCAACCCGTGACAAGTCTCCTAGAACAGCTTGCCACAAATGCCATCAACTGGAACTGGGTGGCCCTCTGCCCTCGGAACCCAAGAGCCTCAAGGTCAAGTGCCAAGCCTACCCTCACGATGGTTCAAGAGGACTGAAGCGGCCCGTTCCAGCCAGCCCGCCTGTCACAGATAACCATCACGGGGCTGGAGCCAAGGGTGCAACTGGATGTGGCAGGTAGGTCCGAGAATTTCTTGGTTGACACAGGGGCTACCTACTCTGTCTTGATCTCCTACTCCTGAGCCTTCTCCCAAACCTGTACCATTTTGGGTGCTATAGGAAAAGGAACTACTAAAAGATTCACTGAGCACTTCTCTGATGCTGGGATGGACAAATATTTTCCCACCAGTTTCTGGTGGTCCCTGAATGTCCTACTCCCTTATTGGGAAGAGATATACTCACTAAACTGGGGACCACCCTTGTGATGGGAAGTTTTTCAGCCCCTAGAGTCCTGCAGCTCCTGGTTACTACTGAAGAACTCATTGCACCTTCAATAGAGAGGGACCAAAAACTATGGGAAGATAAAATTACCCCCCAGGTGTGGGACCAGGGGATTCCTGGACGAGCCTACCAAGCTGAACCAGCCATCATTGTCCTCCGAGATCCCACTCAGTTTCCTAACCGGAAACAATACCCTCTCAAAAGAGAGGCTCGAGAGGGGCTACAGCCTTTAATAAATTCCTTGTTTGTGGGCTATTAGTCCCCACCAGTTCACCATGTAACACCCCAGTCCTCTCAGTAAAGAAAAAAGACGGAACCTGGCGAATAGTTCAAGATCTCCGGATCATAAATGAAGCTGTAGTCCCCCTCCATCCCACAGTACCCAATCCTTATGTAATCTTGGGAGAAATCCCACCCAGTGCCAAGTGGTTTACAGTCTTGGATTTCAAAGATGCATTTTTTTTGCATACCACTGGCTAAAGAATCCCAATATCTTTTTGCCTTTGAGTGGGAGGCCCCAGGAGAAAAACACCAACAGTTGACTTGGACAGTATTACCTCAGGGGTTCAGAGATGGCCCCCACCTGTTTGGACAGGCCCTTAGGCGGGATCTCCTAGATCTGGACCTGGGACCTAATAGGGAAAATATTACAATACGTAGATGACCTTCTAATCTGCTCTCCAGATGAGAAAAGTACACAACGACATGCAATTCAGGTTCTAAACTTCTTGGCAGAAAGAGGCTATAACGTCTCCCATACTAAGGCACAGATGGCCGAGACAAAGGTCACTTACCTGGGAGTTCAGATAACACATGGGTCTCAGGAGGCTGTCCTCTGATCCGGTACAAGGAATCCTCCAGTTGCCCTCCCGCACGACTTGAAAACAATTGCGAGCTTTCCTGGGGCTAACTGGATATTGTAGAATCTGGATACCCAACTATGGTCTAATTGCCCAGCCCTTACATGAAAGCTTAAAGGGATGAGATGATTCAATCCCACTGATATGGGGAACTCCTCAAAAGAAGGCAGAGGCTACACTAAAACAGGCCTTAACTCAGGCACCTGCTTTGAGGTTGCCAGACCCAGAAAAAGCATTCCAACCTTATGTCCATGAAAGAGAGGGAATAGCCTTGAGAGTGTTAACTCAAAGGTTGGGATCTGAGCCCCAGCCTGTAGCTTACTTATCCAAAAAGCTCAGTCCAACTACCCGAGGCTGCCCCCTCCCCCCACCTTCTAAATCTTGCAGCTATCGCAATCATGATAGAAGATGCTTTAAAACTCTCCTTTGAGGGCAAACTAACTTTTTACCAGCCACCAAGTAAAGCAACTCCTAAGTGGGAGAGGCCATTTATGGATGTCTGATCAAAGAATCCGCAGGTATCAAGTAATGCTGATGGAAAATCCAGGCCTCACTATATCCCCTTGTGAGGTTCTTAACCCAGCCACCCTCCTGCCTACCCCCGAGGGCTCTCTCCCCTTTCACTCTTGTCTAGAAACCTTGGCCCACTGGACGAAACCCCGAGAAGGATTGTCAGAAGATCCTCTGACCAATCCTGAGGAAATCTGGTACACTGATGAGAGCAGCTTTGTCTTGGATGGAAAAAGAGCCGGGTATGCAGTAGTCTCCAATTTTGAGACCATAGAGGCTGAGCCTCTGCCACCAGGTACTTCAGCCCAATTAGCTGAGCTCATGGCCCTGACTTGAGCTTTAGGGCTGGGAATAGGAAAAGAATAGCCGTTTACACTGACTCCAAGTATGCCTTTCTGGTGCTACATGCACATGCGGCTATTTGGAAAGAAAGGGGCCACTTGACCACCCGAGGGTCCCCAATCAAATATGGTGATCAGATTCTTCGACTCTTGGAGGCAGTCCATCTGCCCACCGAGGTTTCAGTCTCCCACTGTAAAGGACACCAAAAAGGGAGCACAGAAGTGGCATGAGGGAACCAAGTAGCTGATCAGGCAGCTAGGAGAGCAGCATTACAGAACCATGACCTAATAGGGGTTGCCACCTTAGTTCCACAGACTAACTTGCCAGAAACTCCTTCATATACTGAAGGTGAGACTCTTAAAGCTAAGAGCGAGGGCTTTCAAGAAGATCATATGGGGTGGCTCCAAAAGGAGGGACTCCTTTTTCTGCCTGGGAACCTCCAATGGAAGTTGGTTAACTCCTTACATGCCACTACTCATTTAGGAGGAAAGGCCCTCCAAAGATTACTAGAAAGGTCCTTCAGAGGAACAGGCCTCCAGTCAACTATAAGACAGGTGGTCTCCTCTTGTCCCACTTGCCAATTAAACAACCCTCAAGGAGCTCGAAGACCCCAGCTGGCCCAGCCCATCCAACAACGTGGGACCCACCCAGGAGAGGACTGGCAGATGGACTTCACCCAGATGCCAGTTTCTCAAGGGTATAAATACCTATTAGTCACGATAGATACATTCACAGGAGGGATTGAAGGCTTTCCCACCCGCACTGAAAAGGCTGAGGAGGTGGTAAAAAAACTGCTCCATGAAATCATTCCAAGATTTGGTCTGCCCAGGTCATTACAAAGTGACAATGGGACATCATTTACTTCCAAGGTCACCCAAGGGATCTCGAAAGCATTGGGCATCACTTATTATCTCCATTGTGCCTGAAGGCCTCAATCTTCGGGAAGAGTAAAAAGAGCCAATCAATTCTTAAAATCAGCAATAAAAAATATAACCCAGGAGCCCTCCCTGGGATGGAAAGAGGCTTTACCGATAGCTCTCCTCTGCACCCACATTGCCCCTAAGGAACAGCTTGGTCTTCGTCCTTATGAGATGCTATATCAAAGACCTTTCGTTTATGTCAATGACCTCTTCCTAGATCCAGAGGCTCAGACCCTCCAGTCTTATACCATGGCCATTGGGCAATTCCAACAGGATATAGGCTTGTGGGATATAAACCAGGACCTAAAAGATTCTAAGGAGTCACCATTATATGCTCCAGGAACTCAAGTCCTAATTAAAGTCTGGAAAGATGGGTCCCCAAAAGCTCAACTCCAGCCCACATGGAAGGGCCCCTACCCTGTAATACTTTCTGCCCCCACAGCAATCAAGGTTCCAGGACATGTCACCTGGATTCACTACCCACGAGTCAAGCTGTAGAAGAAAACAGAAGAGGACACTCAATATACCTGTGAGCCCCTGGGAGATCTCAGATACCTATTCAGGACTGCCAATGAGTGCCATTCTAATGAACACCCCCAAAATCTGATTTCTGAGGATAAGATTTCTCAGGATAGCTCTAAAGAGCCAACACAGCTTGACAGAGATTATATTCCAAAACAGACAGGAGATAGATCTTCTGATCCCTGAACAAGGAGGGACTTGAGCCATCCTGGTGATGTGAATTTAAAACTGACTAATGCCCCTACTAGTCCTTGTTATGCTATAATGATGACGCTTATGACTATTCCATGCACTGTCAATTGTCCAACCTGTTTTGTCTCTGCCCAGTCAACAAGCTACAACGTACAGTGCCAGTTCAACAAAGATGTAAACCTACAGCCGACCACGGGAAATATCACACAGCCTTAGATGGCCACCGCTGTAAGGACTCTGAGGCTTGAGACTAGCAAGAGAGGGAGGCCCCAAATCCCTCGCCACCCCAGCTCAGCAGGAAGTAGCCAGAAAGACCTCGATGCCCCTATTCCCAAAGAATTGGGCCTCCCATCTCTTGAGGGGGGAATGTTAGGCAGAGCAGGGAAAAGGAGTCCAAAAGGGTGGTGGCTACAGACAAGGAAGGGAAAAGCCCGCGAAAATGAAACAAGGTCCCAGGACCAGAGCGAGGACCTCAGGTAAAGCAAACAGCACTCCTGGCGGGCCCAGTTTACAGAGGACAGGCCCAGGGGGAGAAACAGATACACAGAGGAGCCAGGGCCAGCACGCGCTCCCTCTCCCTCTCCCTCCCTCTCCCTCCCTCTCCCTCTCCCTCTCCCTCCCTCTCCCTCTCCCTCTCCCTCCCTCTCCCTCTCTCTCTCCTTCCCTCTCCCTCCCTCTCCCTCTCCCTCTCCCTCCCTCTCCCTCTCCCTCTCCCTCCCTCTCCCTCTCTCTCTCCTTCCCTCTCCCTCCCTCTCCCTCTCCCTCTCCCTCCCTCTCCCTCTCCCTCTCCCTCCCTCTCCCTCTCTCTCTCCTTCCCTCTCCCTCCCTCTCCCTCTCCCTCTCCCTCCCTCTCCCTCTCCCTCTCCCTCCCTCTCCCTCTCTCTCTCCTTCCCTCTCCCTCCCTCTCCCTCTCCCTCTCCCTCCCTCTCCCTCTCCCTCTCCCTCCCTCTCCCTCTCTCTCTCCTTCCCTCTCCCTCCCTCTCCCTCTCCCTCTCCCTCCCTCTCCCTCTCCCTCTCCCTCCCTCTCCCTCTCTCTCTCCTTCCCTCTCCCTCCCTCTCCCTCTCCCTCTCCCTCCCTCTCCCTCTCCCTCTCCCTCCCTCTCCCTCTCTCTCTCCTTCCCTCTCCCTCCCTCTCCCTCTCCCTCTCCCTCCCTCTCCCTCTCCCTCTCCCTCCCTCTCCCTCTCTCTCTCCTTCCCTCTCCCTCCCTCTCCCTCTCCCTCTCCCTCCCTCTCCCTCTCCCTCTCCCTCCCTCTCCCTCTCTCTCTCCTTCCCTCTCCCTCCCTCTCCCTCTCCCTCTCCCTCCCTCTCCCTCTCCCTCTCCCTCCCTCTCCCTCTCTCTCTCCTTCCCTCTCCCTCCCTCTCCCTCTCCCTCTCCCTCCCTCTCCCTCTCCCTCTCCCTCCCTCTCCCTCTCTCTCTCCTTCCCTCTCCCTCCCTCTCCCTCTCCCTCTCCCTCCCTCTCCCTCTCCCTC
>SJYG01000756.1:372876-412551 GCA_006410535.1 Litocranius walleri
CTCTCCCTCTCTCTCTCTCTCCCCCCACCCCACGCACTGGGGCGCTCCTCTCGTGTCTGGATTGATGTGCCCTCACCCCTCGAAGATGGGTTTTCCTGCTATTTCCTGCCATCTTCTAAATAAAATACAGCTGTGACACTGAGCTGCTTAAGAGCTATAACACGGTCCATTCGAGACCTGCCTGAGCGCTGTAATGCAGTCTACCAAGGCCTGAGAGCTGCGACTGGCCGAGGGGCTTTAACGCCCGTCACTCCAAAAAGAGCTCAGGAACATACACTCGCGTGACACCAAGTACGCCTGAAAGGGCTTCTCCCAGGAGGTGCTAGTGGTAAAGAATTCACCGGCCAAGGCAGTATAAGCAAGTTTCCATTCTTGGGTCAGGAAGATCCTCTGGAGGAGGAGCATGGCAGCATGCTCCAGCAGGCTTGCCTGAAAACCCCATGGACAGGAGGAGCCGGGAGGCTACGGTCTGCTGGATTGCAGAGTCGGATGCGACTGAGCGCAGAGCATGGGTACACCAGAACTGACGCACTGTTGTAAACCACCTGCACTCCAGTCAAATTTCTAACAAATGGAAAAGCTATAAACAATAGTTCCTAGGGTGTTATGTGGATGTTATACTCTGTGATACTATTGTTACACCACAAGGCAACAGCCAGAATAATTTCTAAAGTAAGATCACTAGTGCTATTTTTATATAAAGAAAAGGAATATTAAGTAACACAATATCTAGTTACCTAAAGGGCGGAGAGAGTGGATCAAATATATGATTATTTTGATGCAAGCCCCTTGAAATCTTATGTGATAAAGGCAAAATTTGGGGTTAACAGAATACCTCTCTATTTTTCAGATATTCTGAAGTTTTGTACATACAGTAAAAGACTCATTTAAAAATAATGTTATCCGTTCCCAGCCTTGGGCACTTGGTGAACGCTCATAACCCTTTGTCATGCTCGTCCCAGCTTCCAACCTTCGTCATGAGTGGAGCCAGTACATTCTCAGTATGTGCTTAAAGCCTTCGAGCTCCTTCACACTGTTGCGTTACTCTTTTATTCTAAAAGAGGGCAGAGCACACCCTTGGAAAGAATGACATAGCCCAAGGACACAACCTGAACCGATTAGAGCCAAAGGGGGCAAAGGCGGTGGACAAGTTGACTCCCCTTACCCTTGAGTCTCAGCGTGTGATCACTGTGACACGTCAGCAACTAAGGCACCAGGACGCTTCCAAAGCCAGCTGTCAAAGGCCAAACAGTGGGTGATGTCCCAGTTTCTGGAAATTCCTGCCCCTTCCCACAAATAGTTGGAATAATCCTCCCACTTATTAGCCTATGAAATTACCCACTTCACAAAAACTAACCACACCATATTTCAAGGTCACTCTTACCTTCTGAGATGGCCCATACGCTGTCTATGGAATGTGTTTCTCTCTAAATAAACCCACTTCTTCCCTGGTGGCTCAGACGATAAAGTGTCTGCCAACAATGCGGGAGACCCAGGTTCAGTCCCTGAGTGGGGAAGATCTCTTGGAGAAGGAAATTGCAACCCACTCCAGTATTCGTGCCTGGAAAATCCCATGGACGGAGGAGCCTGGTGGGCTACAGTCTGTGGGGTCACAAAGAGTTGGACATGACTTCACTTTCACTTTTCTTACCTGAGAACAAAAACAATCCCCCCTCATTTAAAAGTAATGTAAAATGTATGTAAAATATACAAATATTACAATATGTAATGTTTTCCAGATACTTTTGCATTACTGTTATTCTAACACTATTTTGTGAGCTCGAGATTATTATTTGTGTTTTACAGATGAATTAATAGACACTCATCCAGGTTAAGTCATGCACAGTGCTTGAGACAGGGCTGAAATCCAGGTTTCATACCTTGAAGTCTCTTTTCTTTTGTTTTTGCACAGCACATTGCTTGGTACTGAATCTTAAGAGCAACAGGTTAAACACAGAAAAGCCTCATCTTCTGAGCCTCAGTGGTACAATGCCAGGGGGAGGTTTCTTTTATTATATTAGACTACCTTTGTGGCTCAGCTGGTAAAGAATCCGCCCGCAATGCGGGAGACCTGGGTTCGATTCCTGGGTTGGGAAGATCCCCTGGAGAAGGGAAAGGCTCCCCACTCCAGGATTCTGGCCTGGAGAATTCCAGGGACTGTGTAGTCCGTGGGGTCGCAAGGAGTCAGACACGACTGATTGGCTTCCACTCTTTCTTTTCTAGTGAAACAATCTGTTGCCCTAGACGGCAGGGTGAACCTTTGCTGACTTTCCTCTCCCCTGTCTTCCTGCTGCTTGGCCTCAGACTTGGGTGCTGTCAAGGGAAACTCCCATCAGCACAAGCTGAACAAAGCCTTCTCAGCCTTCTGACCCAACAGGAGAACCTCGGGAACTGGGAAGCACCAGGGAGATTCTGGAGAGGGAGGGTCTTAAGGAAATAACCAGAGAGGGTTGTTTATGAACTCCTAAGCTCACCCTTGAGCCACAGATGAGTGGAAATGATTCTGCACAGCAAGACTTCAAGAACTGAACTAAGATAAATTGCTTTTCAGGTGCCAGAGTGGCCACAGGGTGCTGGAACGCACGTGGAATGCATCTGAATATCCCATTTTTGCTTTGAAATATCCCTTCTCGCGGAAAGTGGAACTGACATTGAGACCACAACATGAAGGGTTGGTGGAGGTGAGAGAATTTCCTGCCCTTTGACTTTAATAACCAGAGAAATCACGGCGACTTGGGGCGATAGGAACCATGCCAGAGAAGCAGGATGGGGGGACGGGTGGTCAAAATTTGGGGAGAGCTGGGAACGATGCCCCAGCTGGACCACGTTCTCAGGCAGCGGATCTTTAACTTTATAAAAATATCAGGATCACCTGGAAGGCTTGTGAAAACTCAGGTTGCTGAACTCCGCCTTCTCCAGTTTCTGACTGAGTAAATTAGAAGACACTTACTCCTTGAAAGAAAAGTATGACCAACCTAGATAGCATATTCAAAAGCAGAGACATTACTTTGCCGACTAAGGTCTGTCTAGTCGAGGCTATGGTTTTTCCTGTGGTCATGGATGGATGTGAGAGTTGGACTGTGAAGAAGGTGGAACGCTGAAGAATTGATGCTTTTAAACTGTGGTGTTGGAGAAGACTCTTGAGAGTCCCTTAGACTGCAAGGAGATCCAATCAGTCCATTCTGAAGGAGATCAGCCCTGGGATTTCTTTGGAAGGAATGATGCTGAAGCTGAAAGTCCAGTACTTTGACCACCTCATGTGAAGAGCTGACTCATTGGAAAAGACTCTGATGCTGGGAGGGATTGGAGGCAGGAGGAGAAGGGGACGACCGAGGATGAGATGGCTGGATGGCATCACGGACTCGATGGACATGAGTCTGAGTGAACTCCGGGAGATAGTGATGGACAGGGAGGCCTGGCGTGCTGATTCATGGGGTCGCAAAGAGTCAGACACGACTGAGTGACTGAACTGAACTGAACTGACTGAGGTCTGGGGTGGGGCATTCGTAACGGCTTTCAAGGTGACGCGGATGCTCATGGCCATGGAAATGCGCTTCGAGGGTCACTGATGTCAAGGAGCATTGCGGAGGGACCAGCTTGGTTCAAGGTGCATATTATTAATTGGAATAAGAGAGACGCCAGATAGAATCCTGTGTGATTTCACATTTCCATCTAACAGGTGTTCAGTGTTACACACACACACACACACACACACACACATGAGTTTAGGCCCTAACCCAAGCTCCAGAGACTTCCCTGGTGGTCCAGTGATCAAGCACCACCTGCCAGGGCAGGGGCGTCAGTTCGATCTCTGGTCCGGGAACTAAGACCCCACATGCTGTGGAGCAACTACACTCGGGCCCCACGCCTGAGCCCACGGCCTGGAACTCTGGACAGCAGAGAAGCCTCCACAAGGAGAAGCCCGTACACAACTAGAGAGTAGCCCCCGCTCAGGGCAACTAGAGAAAGTCTGCCGGTGGTTACAAAGACCCAGCTCAGCCAAAAATGAACAGATAAATGAACAAATAAGGAATAATATATGTATAAATAAATAAATATATAAATAAGAAATAATACATATATGTAAAAAACAAAAACAAATAAGGTTCAGTTCAGTTCAGTTACTCAGTCGTGTCTGACTCTTCACGACCCCATGAATTGCAGCACGCCAGACCTCCCTGTTCACCACCAACTCCCGGAGTTCACTCAGACTCACGTCCATCGAGTCAGTGATGCCATCCAGCCATCTCATCCTCTGTTGTCCCCTTCTCCTCCTGCCCCCAATCCCTCCCAGCATCAGAGTCTTTTCCAATGAGTCAACTCTTTGCGTGAGGTGGCCAAAGTACTGGAGTTTCACCTTTAGCATCATTCCTTCCAAAGAAATCCCAGGGTTGATCTCCTTCAGAATGGACTGATTGGATCTCCTTGCAGTCCAAGGGACTCTCAAGAGTCTTCTCCAACACCACAGTTCAAAAGCATCAATTCTTCGACACTCAGCCTTCTTCACAGTCCAACTCTCACATCCATCCATGACCACAGGAAAAACCATAGCCTCGATTAGACGGACCTTAGTCGGCCAAGTAATGTCTCTGCTTTTGAACATACTATCTAGGTTGGTCATAACTTTTCTTCCAAGGACTAAGCGTCTCTTAATTTCATGGCTGCAGTCACCATCTGCAGTGATTTTGGAGCCCCCCAAAATAAAGTCTGACACTGTTTCCACTGTTTCTCCATCTATTTCCCATGAAGTGATGGGACCAGATGCCATGATCTTCGGTTTCTGAATGTTGAGCTTTAAGCCAAGTTTTTCACTTTCCTCTTTCACTTTCATCAAGAGGCTCTTTAGTTCTTCTTCACTTTCTGCCATAAGGGTGGTAAAGAAATCCCAGGGTTGATCTCCTTCAGAATGGACTGATTGGATCTCCTTGCAGTCCAAGGGACTCTCAAGAGTCTTCTCCAACACCACAGTTCAAAAGCATCAATTCTTCGACACTCAGCCTTCTTCACAGTCCAACTCTCACATCCATCCATGACCACAGGAAAAACCATAGCCTCGATTAGACGGACCTTAGTCGGCCAAGTAATGTCTCTGCTTTTGAACATACTATCTAGGTTGGTCATAACTTTTCTTCCAAGGACTAAGCGTCTCTTAATTTCATGGCTGCAGTCACCATCTGCAGTGATTTTGGAGCCCCCCAAAATAAAGTCTGACACTGTTTCCACTGTTTCTCCATCTATTTCCCATGAAGTGATGGGACCAGATGCCATGATCTTCGGTTTCTGAATGTTGAGCTTTAAGCCAAGTTTTTCACTTTCCTCTTTCACTTTCATCAAGAGGCTCTTTAGTTCTTCTTCACTTTCTGCCATAAGGGTGGTATCATCTGCATATCTGAGGTTATTGATATTTCTCCCGGCAATCTTGATTCCAGCTTGTGTTTCTTCTAGTCCAGGATACATATATGTAAAAAAAGAAAAAACAAAAATAAATAAGCAAGAAATAATATACGTAAAAAAAACACAAAAAACCCAAAAATAAACAAATAAGAAATAATGCCTATATGTAAAAAAAGAAAAAACAAAAATAAATAAGCAAGAAATAATACATATATGTAAAAAAAACAAAAATAAATAAATAAGCACATAAGAAATGATACATGTATATGAGAGCACTCTGACCCTACACCCCGGAGCAGCTCCTTTCTGCTCCCCCTCCCCCCACACTCACTCCTCACTGTCCCCCATTCCTCCTCTGGGAGCTGTTCATCAAGTGTGCGAAGAATGTCTGTGTTTCCCCGACCTGACCTCACGAACAGCTCTTTCCATCTCCCCCACCTCCTTCTCCGTCCCTTCCCTCATCCATTTCCCATCTCTCCACTCTACTTCCGCCTTATCTTAGAAGCACTTACAAAGCATAGTTGGAATTTCCATGAGGACAGTTCCAATTCTCAGCACAGTAGTGACTCAGGAGGTCAGAGAGACTTTCTTCAGATGATTATTGTTGCAGCATCGGACACCTGGTCCCATTGCCTATAGATACTCATAATGCCTTTCGGCTCGCTTCTCAGCCGTACATTGCTGAATTTTCCAGGTGAAGACTGGGTCTAGGTGGGGTTCACTGATTCGGTTCCAGTTTTGGTAAACTGAACGTACAACACATATGCATTAGGACAGATCTCGATGTCTAGAAAATCAAATGAAAGAGCACTTTATTCGCAGTGAAGCCCACCCACCTAGCACTGGGTGTGGCTGCTACACAAGCTGGCCTGTGTACTTTTTTGTTCTTGGGATTTGGGAAGAAAGAGACAGAACTTGAGAAAGATAACAGATGAGCTAGTTTCAGAAAGTTCCAAGAGAAACAGGAAAGAATCCTTTTGAATGTCAAAAAGCAATCACAATCTTTCTGACATCAGGAAGAAAAGAATGAGCTTGTTCTAATTCTTTTCATAATTTTCCTTTTTAGAAAAATATCCATAAATAAAAATTTCTCAACCTACCCGTATAAACAGCATATCTGAACTTAATGATTAGCGATAATGGAGCTGTCTTAGAAACAAAAAAAGCCCATTATTTGTATTATTAAAACACTGGGGACACCTAAACCGTTCAGTCTGGGTGGAATGGTTTGACTCTGTATTAACCAGCTCTTGCTTCGAAGATATTGTGTAGCAAACCAATCCCAAACCCAGCGACTTAAAAGTGTGAATTTACTTACTTACTTAAAAAAATTGTGCAGGTGGCTGTGGGCCAGCGTAGGTTGCTCTGATTCAAGCTGCAGGTGAGACAGACTTGTCTTCAGATTGTGTTTCGTCTTCTGCACACGTGTTGTTTTCGATCCAAACTGAAGGGTCGTACTTCCTGGGGCATGGTTTTCTCATTGTGATATAGGAAGGTAAGGGGATTAGTCAAACCAAGTCAGCGTCTCTGAAATCTGTGCTCCATCGTGTACGCTAACCTTCCATTGGTCAGAGAGAGTCACATGACCAAGACCAGCATCCAGGGAGCCTGCCGGCTCACCCTGCCCAGTCCAGGGTCCCAGTCCAAGGTCCCAGTCCAGGGTGCAGCCAGGTCATCTGGCAGAGGGAGCCGGTACAGAGCTGAGAATGACAGTCTACGTCTAGGTCGCAGCCTAACAGCCACATAACGAGAGGCGTGTGTGGTTGAGAAAGCTCAGCTGATAAGTCGTGTCCAACTCTCTGTGACCCCATGGACTGTAGCCCACCAGGTTTCTCTGTCCATTATATTTCCCAGGCGAGAGTACTGGAGTGGGTTGCCATTTCTTCCTCCATGGGTCTTCCTGATCTGGAGATCGAATCAGCTGTCTCTTGCATTGCACGTGAATTCTTTTCCATTGCACCACCTGATAAGCCCACATGGTGAGATATTTTTCTTAAAAAAAAAAAACAAAAAACTCACAACTTTTTATTGTGGGCAATGTCAAGATGCTGAAGCTGAAACTCCAATTCTTTGCCCACCTGATGCGAAGAGCTGACTCACTGGAAAAGACCCTCATGCTGGGAAAGATTGAGGGCAGGAGGAGAAGGGGACAGCAGAGGGTGAGATGGCTGGATGGCATTGCTGACTCAATGGACATGAGTTTGAGTGAACTCTGGGAGTTGGTGATGGACTGGGAGGCCTGGCATGCTGCAGTCCATGGGGTCACACAGAGTCGGACATGACTGAGAGACTGAACTGAACTGAACTGAATGTCAAAATATGCAAATAGCAAGAGGAGTCCAGGGAAACCCTAGGTGCCCTCACTCAGCCCCAGCAGTCATCAACACTGGCTTCCCTTCCTTTATCTGAATTTCCATTCACCCACCCCCCACCCCAGTTGGGTTATTTTAACTCCTAGATATTATATACTATAGGATCTATAGTTAGAGAATTGCTAAAAAAAAGTGTTGGCCATGATCTCTTGAACAATAATTTCTTAAGAACATGACAGAATCTTAGTTATATAAAACTACGTCAATCTTAGGTTTGAGTGACACAGGAAATGAACATAACTCGTGAAGGGGATAATGTGTTATTGCAGGTACATTAAAAGCATGCTATATAAGAGACTAAGTGGAAATCTAACAAAATGCTAATAACAGTTGTTCTTTAGTAGTGGGAATAAAGGTGAATTTTAGAACTTTTAGTTTCTATCCACTTATGCACTTTCTTTATGGACTTCCTGGTGGCTCAGACGGTGAAGCGTCTGTCTACAATGCGGGAGACCCGGGTTTGATCCCTGGGTCGAGAAGATCCCCTGGAGAAGGAAATGGCAGTCCACTCCAGTACTATTGCCTGGAAAATCCCATGGACAGAGGAGCCTGGTAGGCTACAGTAGCCCATGGGGTCGCGAAGAGTCGGACACGACTGAGTGACTTCACTATGCACTTTCTTTAATAATTATGGATTACTTTTATAATGATGACAAATTTCAGTTCAAACATTTTAAATTCCTGGGCAAGGCAGCTTACCTGTTTGGCTATGCAATTTTCCCTAATAGTCCTGTAACTAGTTTACTGAAAAGGAAGCACAGAAAAGTAGAAAGAGAAATACACTTGCCATCAAAGGACTTTGGGCAGACCACTCAGACTCTCAGAACCCAGGCGGACTCCCCATCTGTCAAATAAGGGTAACGTAAGAGCAAGCTAGAAACATTTTGTTCTTGAGGATCATATACATGTGAAAACATTTTGTAAATGGAAACTTGCTATACAGTTGGAAGATATTACTACTATTTCTGAGACCAGATTCCAAGCTAGAACCTGAAGGCTGATAACCATGATAGTACGCTTTAGATGGCAGGCTCTGAGAAATTGTCTTGTTCCTTCGTTTCTTGTGGCCAGGTGGAAAGAGCACTGGGCTGATGACAGGATTGGTTAGGGTTCTAGGTCTGGTGTCACTGACGAGTGCTGAAACCTTCTAAGAGTCCTGCCCACTTTTTTTTTTTTTTAATTAGAAGTTTGGATTAGATAACGTTCAAGGGTTTGAACACTGGCTTCCAGTCATTAGGTTGATTTGTTTACTATCTGCTGGGTTAATATTCACGTAAATCTGTGCAAATATGGTGAGAGGGAATGGACAAATTAAAACTTGGAATCCAAGTTTTCATAAAGCAGATGTAGACTATGGAGTTTCATATTTAGAACCACACAATACACTGAAACATCATTTATTTGAGAAGTTGTGAGCTGCCTTCAGCGTGAGCTGGACTTAATCAGAGCACTTAGGTTGACAGACTGCCTGCCCCTTTCTAGCTGAGTGACCTTGGGCAAATCCCTTAAGTGTCTTGATGATCCATTTCTCAGTCTGACAAATGTACGTTATAACGTTTGTTTCATAGGGATTCTGTTAAGAGGATAAAAATGGTAATATTCTTGAAAGAGCTATGCACGTGGAAAAGTACTGTACACACGCAAGATTTCTACCCTGACGGTCGGGGGGGTGAGTCATCTGAAAATACAGCATGTCCTGTTCTCACTGATCTTAATGAGTGAAGCTGGTAAAGGGAGTAACCAAAGGCCATGGGTATTTTTTTTTAAGTAAACAAAAGAAATAATTAGTTTCAAAAGCTTACAAGAACCAGAAATGGGCGTTGGAGTTTTGAATGTTGACACAGGAGCAAGAGATTTGTCAGGAGACCAGGGCTTCAGCTCAGTAATTACCACTCCCTGGATTATTACCCCGAGCCTTACTAAACAGAGTTAGAACCCTTAGAGATATGTATAAGGGCAAGCTATAATAATTCTCCGGGGACACTGTGTGACCTCAAGACAT
Source organism: Litocranius walleri (assembly GCA_006410535.1). Lineage (NCBI taxonomy): Eukaryota > Metazoa > Chordata > Mammalia > Artiodactyla > Bovidae > Litocranius > Litocranius walleri. The sequence continues at coordinate 382,645 of SJYG01000756.1, forward strand.
AATTAGACTCAAGAAAAAAGTTGAATTTGTATTACATTAACAAAGAGAACTCTGATAATAACTGGGAACAAAAGATTCAGCACACATCTAAATAAACATGCCAGTTCTCAAATGTTGGGGTCAATGGTTCTGAGACATTTTCTCATTTCGTGCATTGGCACAACTCTTTGAAGACTGCACGGTTTATATTCTTTTCGCTCTTTCGCATGTCTTACAAAGCAGACACAGGAAATGAACATAACTCGTGAAGGGGATAATGTGTTATTGCAGGTACATTAAAAGCATGCTATATAAGAGACTAAGTGGAAATCTAACAAAATGCTAATAACAGTTGTTCTTTAGTAGTGGGAATAAAGGTGAATTTTAGAACTTTTAGTTTCTATCCACTTATGCACTTTCTTTATGGACTTCCTGGTGGCTCAGACGGTGAAGCGTCTGTCTACAATGCGGGAGACCCGGGTTTGATCCCTGGGTCGAGAAGATCCCCTGGAGAAGGAAATGGCAGTCCACTCCAGTACTATTGCCTGGAAAATCCCATGGACAGAGGAGCCTGGTAGGCTACAGTAGCCCATGGGGTCGCGAAGAGTCGGACACGACTGAGTGACTTCACTATGCACTTTCTTTAATAATTATGGATTACTTTTATAATGATGACAAATTTCAGTTCAAACATTTTAAATTCCTGGGCAAGGCAGCTTACCTGTTTGGCTATGCAATTTTCCCTAATAGTCCTGTAACTAGTTTACTGAAAAGGAAGCACAGAAAAGTAGAAAGAGAAATACACTTGCCATCAAAGGACTTTGGGCAGACCACTCAGACTCTCAGAACCCAGGCGGACTCCCCATCTGTCAAATAAGGGTAACGTAAGAGCAAGCTAGAAACATTTTGTTCTTGAGGATCATATACATGTGAAAACATTTTGTAAATGGAAACTTGCTATACAGTTGGAAGATATTACTACTATTTCTGAGACCAGATTCCAAGCTAGAACCTGAAGGCTGATAACCATGATAGTACGCTTTAGATGGCAGGCTCTGAGAAATTGTCTTGTTCCTTCGTTTCTTGTGGCCAGGTGGAAAGAGCACTGGGCTGATGACAGGATTGGTTAGGGTTCTAGGTCTGGTGTCACTGACGAGTGCTGAAACCTTCTAAGAGTCCTGCCCACTTTTTTTTTTTTTTAATTAGAAGTTTGGATTAGATAACGTTCAAGGGTTTGAACACTGGCTTCCAGTCATTAGGTTGATTTGTTTACTATCTGCTGGGTTAATATTCACGTAAATCTGTGCAAATATGGTGAGAGGGAATGGACAAATTAAAACTTGGAATCCAAGTTTTCATAAAGCAGATGTAGACTATGGAGTTTCATATTTAGAACCACACAATACACTGAAACATCATTTATTTGAGAAGTTGTGAGCTGCCTTCAGCGTGAGCTGGACTTAATCAGAGCACTTAGGTTGACAGACTGCCTGCCCCTTTCTAGCTGAGTGACCTTGGGCAAATCCCTTAAGTGTCTTGATGATCCATTTCTCAGTCTGACAAATGTACGTTATAACGTTTGTTTCATAGGGATTCTGTTAAGAGGATAAAAATGGTAATATTCTTGAAAGAGCTATGCACGTGGAAAAGTACTGTACACACGCAAGATTTCTACCCTGACGGTCGGGGGGGTGAGTCATCTGAAAATACAGCATGTCCTGTTCTCACTGATCTTAATGAGTGAAGCTGGTAAAGGGAGTAACCAAAGGCCATGGGTATTTTTTTTTAAGTAAACAAAAGAAATAATTAGTTTCAAAAGCTTACAAGAACCAGAAATGGGCGTTGGAGTTTTGAATGTTGACACAGGAGCAAGAGATTTGTCAGGAGACCAGGGCTTCAGCTCAGTAATTACCACTCCCTGGATTATTACCCCGAGCCTTACTAAACAGAGTTAGAACCCTTAGAGATATGTATAAGGGCAAGCTATAATAATTCTCCGGGGACACTGTGTGACCTCAAGACATAATTAGACTCAAGAAAAAAGTTGAATTTGTATTACATTAACAAAGAGAACTCTGATAATAACTGGGAACAAAAGATTCAGCACACATCTAAATAAACATGCCAGTTCTCAAATGTTGGGGTCAATGGTTCTGAGACATTTTCTCATTTCGTGCATTGGCACAACTCTTTGAAGACTGCACGGTTTATATTCTTTTCGCTCTTTCGCATGTCTTACAAAGCGTTAGTATTCTGGTTATTTTATTCCTCGTAATCGTGATGTCTTGGGAAAATATAATTTTTTTTCCTCTAATGGTAAAACAAGCAATTCTATTAGTTCTCCTGGCAGTCTGAATGTCCACCTCTCTTTTGGAGTGTGCTCCTCTAATTATCTTCCTAGAAAACTCCAGCTCATCTATCCTCAGACACCCCAGCGCCACCCTCTCTGTGAGGGCTCAGGTGGCTAACCCAGCGTCTCACATGCTCCGTGTGTGTCAGGTTAGCCCTTGTTGCGTCAGATCACAGTGATTTCTTCTCATGTTTGTTACCCTCTCTGGCCTGTTAGTTCCTTAAAGAGAGGAACATGTCTTTTTCCATCTTTAGGTCTCACGATCTCACACTTTGTCTGATGTTGAATATGGGATGACATCAGAAGAGAGAATGGAAGAACCCAGTGGCTGAACACGTGGTCTAATTTCTAAAGAACATTTGGCCGCGCCAGCTCTTAGGTGGGGCACACAGAATCTTTGATCTTTGTTGTGGCAGGCCGGGATCAAGCCCTCTGCACTGCGGGTGTGGAATCTTAGCCACTGGACCACCAGGCAAGTCCCACCCAGCCTAATTCTTGACCTGCATCTGCTCTCTGAAATGGATGATTCTGGAAAGACAGAGCCAAGAAAATAAATCTCCTGGTTAGTATTCATCTCTTCTCTTGCTTGCTTAGTGGTGAAGAATCCGTCTGCCAATGCAAGAGACCTGGGTTCCATCCCTGGGTCAGAAAGACCCCCTGGAGAAAGAAATGGCAACCCACTCCAGTATTCTTGACTGGAAAATCCCATGGACAGAGAGGCCTGGCGGGCTACAGTCCATGGGGTTGCAGAGAGTCAGACACGACTCCGTGACTGAACCACAAGAAGAACCCTCCCCCATTACTCCGGTCCTTCCTTTCTTTTATCTTTCCCCGCTTCTCGCTTATAATAAGTAAAATGGTTTATTGTCAAAAAATAAAGCAATACGTGGATTATGACCTAAAGGACAAAATAAATAATCATGATTCGATGCTGATATAAATACATCATTGAATAAAATTAAAGAGGGAGAACAGACAGATCTCCCAAACAGTAGGTACTCCCCTCTCAATCTGGGGGAGCATAACTGTATTATATGGACATGAGTTTGAGCAACTCTGGGAGATAGTGGAGGACAGGGAAGCCTGGGATTGCAGCCCATGGGATCGCAAAGAGTCAGACACGACTGAGCGACCAAACAAGAGCAACAAACTCTATATCCCTCAAGAGTGAAAGTAAGTGGTGATTCCTTCCCAGAAAACCAATATGGAAAGGGAGAAAAAAAGGGTACGTTTACACTGGAGGCCCTGATATACGCAACCTCCATCTGGCGATCAAAGTCAATGTCAACAGGGAAGCCGTGTTTCCAGTACGTACCCTTGACACGATGTGGTTAGAAGGATGCTTCGCCTCCGTGTCTTTCTTCCCAAAGCTCAGAACCCTTTGTCTCACTGTCAGAAAAATTCAATCTAAAGGAAATTCTACAAAATACCTAACCAGAACATCTCAAAACTGTCAAGGTTATTAAAGATAAGTAAAGTCTAAGAAACTCAGAGCCAAGAAGAACCTTAAGGGACACGACAACCGAGTGTTATGTGGTATCAAGTGGATGGGATACTTGAGCAGAAAAAAGGGGATATGTGAATAAAGTAAGGAATTTAGTTCTTAAGAAATGTGTCATGTTGGTTAATTAGTAATGACAAATGTGCTTTGATAACATTAACAATAGGGGAAAGTGAGGGCAGTGTGTAGACACTCCCAGTCTTTTCTAAAACAGGTATGCCCCCGGGACTTCCCTGGTTGCGCCGAGGCTAAGACTCCAAGCTCCCGGTGCAGGGGGCCCAGGTTGGACCCTTGGTCAGGGATGGGATCCCACATGCTGCAAGAGTTTGCACACCACAATGAAAGGTCCCACATGCCACAACTACGGCTGCACGGCCAAATAAAGAAATATTTACCTAGAAAGTAAGATAGATATTCCCCAGCTTATGTTACCATGTTGATCGCCGTTATGGAAATTATTGCAGCCTACAGTTATCTTTTCTGTTGTTTTAGCACCAGAATTTATTAGCAGGCTGACACAAACATGTCAAGTAGGCAAAGACTGTTTTTGCTGCATCTTTGATTTCCTTACTTCTCTATATACCATGGAACCCTGGTTAGAATTTACAGCCATGGCTTCCTCCTAGAACGCAATAAGACATTGCATACAGGCTTGTTTCTTAATAGCATCTTTTTCTTGTTTGTTTTTGTTTTTGTTTGAGCAGAGAAAGGTTTATTTCAGGACCAGGCAAACAGAACAAGTGGCTTGTGCTCAAAAAACCCAACTCCTCCTAAGAGCATCTTACACCACCCTTAACCTAAGTCAACGGATCCGCACGGTACAGAGAGAACACCTTGAAGTACACTTATCTTCTTTGTTTACCTCTGTCTTTCCCATCAGATCGTAATTTCCATGAGGTGACCATCTTCTCTGTCCATGCACTGCTGCGTTCTCAGTGTGTTCCAGGTTGCCATAGATCAAAGATGCTCACTTAGAGACCGTTGAATGAAGGAAGGAAGGAAATCCGGTGGTTATAACCTAGACCTGTAGGATCATTGCAACTGGAGCAGAGCTGCCATTGCAGTACATTTTAGATAGAAGACACTTTACGCCTTCCCTAAGGAGAGGCCGTAGACAGCGCGCCTTCCACCTGGGCTCCATTTCCCTCCTTCCCCCCCTCTCACCTTCCCGTATCCCTTTTCTTCCTCCCTCTCTCCCTTGCCCACTTCCCATTCTCCCTCCCTCCCTTCCTTTTATTCCTTCCCTCCTCCATTCTTTCTTTCTTTCAGTAATAAAAATAACAATATCCCCAAGCATCCCATGAAGTGTGAATAACATGACATTGCCTGGAGTTGTGTGGGTACGTTGCTAGGAAGTCACTTCTAGGAGACTCAGACTTGATTGAAAAGTAGTCACTGAACCAGAAGCGCCTGACTATTACGGATAAAGAAAGGCTGTTTCTGTGCACAGCTGGGGGCTTCCCCCACCCGGGGATCCCTGAAGACAAGGATGACAAAGAGGCTGGGAGCCCTGAAAGACAGTCACAGAGGAAGGGCTGGGTGTTAGCCCCTAAGCACAGTGCATCTTCCTATGTGTTTGATCAAGAGCGGTGGTGGAGAGCTAAGGAAGACTATTTCTTACGGTCTGTGTTAGTCTTTGAAGTATTTCTGTGTTTTCACTGGTGTGTTCTGTTTCTTCCATTAGGTTATTTAACCTGCACTTCTCCAGATGATTTTTTTTTGTTTCTTTTTTTAGTGTCATGCATTCAGTTCAGTTCAGTTGCTTGGTCATGTCCAACTCTGCGACCCCATGGACTGCAGCACACCAGGCCTCCCTGTCCATCACCAACTCCCAGAGTTGGCTCAAACTACATGCCCATCGAGTTGGTGATGCCATCCAACCAGCCCATCCTCTTTCATTCCCTTCTCCTCCTGCCCTCAATCTTTCCCAGCATCAGGGTCTTTTCCAATGAGTCAGTTCTTCCCATCAGGTGGCCAAAGTATTGGAGTTTCAGCTTCAGCATCAGTCCTTCCAATGAACACCCAGGACTGATCCCCTTTAGGATGGACAGGTTGGATCTCCTTTCAGTCCAAGGGACTCTCAAGAGTCTTCTCCAACACCACAGTTCAAAAGCATCAATTCTTCTGCGCTCAGCTTTCTTCACCGTCCAACTCTCACATCCATACATGACCACTGGAAAAACCACAGCCTTGACTAGACAGACCTTTGTTGGCAAAGTAATGTCTCTGCTTTTTAATATGCTGTCTATGTTTTTCATAGCTTTTCTTCCAAGGAGCAAGTGTCTTAATTTCAAGGCTGCAGTCACCATCTCCAGTGATTTTGGAGTCCAAGAAAATTAGGTCTGTCACTGTTTCCATTGTTTCCCCATTTTTGCCATGAAGTGATGGGACTGGATGCCATGATCTTAGCTTTTTGAATTTTGAGTTTTAAGCCACCTTTTTTCACTCTCCTCTTTCACTTTCATCAAGAGGCTCTTCAGTTTCTCTTCACTTTCTGCCATAAGGGTGGTATCATCTGCATATCTGAGGTTATTGATATTTCTCCCGGGAATTTTGATTCCAGTTTGTGTTTCTTCCAGCCCAGCATTTCTCATGATGTACTCTGCATATAAGTTAAATAAGCAGGGTGACAATATACAGCCTTGACACACTCCTTTTCCTATTTGCAACCAGTCTGTTGTTCCCTGTCCAGTTCTTACTGTTTCTTCCTGACCTGCATACAGGTTTCTCAAGAGGCAGGTCAGGTGGTCTGGTATTCCCATCTCTTGAAGAATTTTCCACATTTTGTTGTGATCCACACAGACAAAGGCTTTGGCATAGTCAATAAAGCAGAAATAGATGTTTTTCTGGAATTCTCTTCCTTTTTATATGATCCAACAGATGTTGGTAATTTGATCTCTGGTTCCTCTGCCTTTTCTAAATCTAGCTTGAACATCTGGAAGTTCACGGTTCGCATGCTACTGAAGCCTGGCTTAGGGAATTCTGAGCATTACTTTTCTAGCATGTGAGATGAGTGCAGTTGTTCATTGTGGTAAGTTTATGAGATATTCAAAGACATATTAGGTATGGTCTCTGGCATCAGTGAGGTCAGTGTCTGACTTGGGAGATAAAACTCAGCTTTATCTCCCAAGGTTTTGTTAGAAAGGCCAGAAATGTTTCCCTAACAACAAAGTCCAAAGTGAGACTGTCCCTTGAAAGAGATGTTATCATAGTTGAGGATGGACAGATCGTAAGAGTCAGGGAAGGCTTTGTGCTGGAGGTGAGCTGGCCCTGAAAGAATGACTGCAAATCAATGATGATTGAATTAATTTAATGTTTTTGAAATCTCTAGCTCCTAAGCTAATAGAAACAGTTTCTTTCTCCCAAGAGGTCAGAGTGTTCCTAGAGAGGTAAATAGGAGCAGTACCGTGTTACGGATGCAGCGATGTCGTTATATGCCAGCACAGAGGGTGCTCAGGCACAGCGCCATCACGTGTTCTGGCGTGAGAGGGTGGCCAGGGAAGACTTTTTAGTTGATGTGCTGCTGGGCTAAGTAGCTCAGAATAAAATTATGTGTCCTAGGGCTTCCCTTGTGGCTCAGATAGTAAAGCGTCTGCCTACAATGCAGGAGACCCGGGTTTGATCCCTGGGTCAGGAAGTTCCCCTGGAGAAGGAAATGGCAACCCATTCCAGTACTCTTGCCTGGAAAATCCCATGGACGGAGGAGCCCCGGTAGGCTACAGTCCATGGGGTCACAAAGAGTCAGACACGACTGAGCGACTTCACTTCACTAAAAGTATGTAAAAGGCAGGCTTCCCTGGGGGCTCAGTGGTAAAGAATTGCCTGCCAATGCCTGGGACATGGGTTCAATCCCTGGTCTAGGAAGATCCCACATGCTGCACAGCAGCTGAGCCCACGCACCACAGCTGCCGAGCCTGTGCTCTAAGCTGGGAGCCCCAACTACTGAGCCCACGTGTGTTGAGGGCCAGTGTGAGGAACTCCACCCATGGCAAAGGTCATGAGGAAAAAGAAACTTGGCATATGCAAAGGCATGATCAAGCCTCAGGAGATCCCCTGTTCCCGAGCATCTACCCCCAAACCAGAGTACTTTACAGGGAGCTCTCCCCCATAACCATTCCTCTCGGAGAACGAGTTAACTTGCAGCCCCAGTTAGTAAAAATTCCTGGGCGTGACTAGAGTGTTTCAACTTACGGGACTCCTCTGAAGGTTATCTAGCCTGCCTGTATAGGTTCCTCCGGCCACAACAGCCCTCCACCCTTGAGAGGCATGAGATGTTTTGACTTACTAAAGGCAAATTCTTATGGGAAGTTAGAAATTATTAGTATAGTGGGTTGGTTGGGAATTATATTGATAAAGGGTTTTTTCATTTGTTGTGTAAATAATTGCTGCTAATTCCCTGCCCTAGGTGGGACAAGGGCGTCTCAGGTTAAACCTCTCTGCGGACACATGATGGTTTACTACCTCTCAACCATAAACAGCACAGAGAGTTTTGGAGTATTCTGAGAATCTTAATTAACATGGGACTTTTTCTTGTTGTTGAGTCAGTGATTGCCGCCAGGCCTCCATATCCTTTAGATACCTGGGAATATATTAATCAATGTATTTGGAATATAGAAAAGGAAATATAGTAGTTTTTGATGTTAGCGAAATAAGTATTAACCTCAATATTAAACTTCTTGAGTTAATGAATTTTCTCTTTTGTAATAGATCACTGTACTTTGTTATAAATCACTGTCCTTGCTATGCAAAAATGTAACCTTATCACTATCTTAAGACTAAATAGATTGTAAAGGGAACATTGGTGAAGGGTTTTCATTTGGACTGATGTTTGCTGCTAAATCTTCATATTCCCTACCCTTATAATAAATATAACTAGCATATAGGAGAAATAAGTATTAACCTTTAAGCATATAAGAGAAATAAGTATTAACCTTTAAGACTAATCATGTTAAACCTTAGGTTAAGTAAATTCCTTTCTTGATTGTAACTCACTACACCCTCACCCTATAGGAATGCAACTTTATTTGGAGGGTGGTGCCTGAAAAAATCACTCCTGGAAAAATAAGCTTTCTGGTTAACTGACCAGTATCAGAAAAGGCCATAAAATGTCAGCGGACCTCATGGTCAGAAGATGTTGTAAAAACTCATAAGACCTTTGTATAATTTTATATGAAACACCTGATTGTGACAAGGGTCAGGTCTGCTGACCCCCGCGTGACTCTGTATTCATCCCTATGTGTAACAAAAGGTATATAAACAAACCTGAAAAATAAAGAAATCGGATCAGTTCCGGAAAGACTGATTCCCTCATGTTGTTCTTCTCTGCTCCTCAATTTTCTGGCTGAATTCCCATCTGGAGTGTGGGTGCCCGCCATTCAGATGGTGCAAATTCCTTGTCTGGAATTTTATTGGTACCCCACGTAAGCCAAGTTATTCAGCCCCTTTCTCTCTCTCTTACTATTTTCTGGCCGAATTCCCATCTGGTGCGTAGGACCCACCAAGCCTACTAATTCTGCCTGGGCTTCTAAGATCGGACGGGGCGGGGGCGGGGGGTCTCAGTGCCTCCTCTCCTTCGGGAGAACGGGAAGACGCCTGCGGCCTTCGTAGGTGGTGATTGGTACCCTGTGTTAACCAAATTATTTGGCCTCTTTTCCTCTGCTAGAATCTTAGTCCCTCTCTATCTGTAACTAAATATGTATTTTTCCCAAGGATGCCGACTCTGTCCCCACCTTCGAATCACCCTGGATCCACGGGGCAGGACCCCGGCACACGTGCCCGAGGGCCCGGGCTCTGCGACAGGAAAAACCCTGGCAGTGAGACGCCCCAGCATCGCAGCTGGGGGGTCACCCCCAGCCACGACTAGAGAATGCCCGCTCACAGAGACAGAGACCCAGAACCACCAGAAATAAACAGATAAAGGGCCCTTCAGAAACAGTAGGGAAAAGGGAAGGGACAGTGTGATAGCATCTAGCTTTGAACCTTCTTCCATAGTTTAAACAGAAAAGATGGAACGTAGTGAGCCATAAATCACTGAAAAATCATTGAAAGGGGTGGAGAGGTAGCCTCTAGGCTCAGACTCCAGGAGAGACTCTACAACACAGAACTCTCATCCCGAGGAGCCAGGTTGTTTAACTGAAAGGGTCAGGGGGAGCAGAGAGTCCCCAGAGATGGAATGTTTGACTCCAGAACCACGACTCAGGTGCTTGACTCCCAGCAGCAGAATGGAAGCCTCACGCTCAGGACGCTTCCTACTTCAGGTTACTGGACTTCAGTTTGTGTCTTAAGGGACTGCATTTGGTTGGTGGAAAGTAAATAATAATATCCTAGTTGCTAGGGAGTCTGGAAAGTCTAAAGCTAGTACGTGAAGTCTCGCCAGAGGGTGGATGGAATAGGTTATGTACAGACCAAGTTGCCATACCCTGCCCAAGTGGCACACAACCGCAAAAGTCAAAGAGCACCTGGTGCATTACCCCTGTGTGTGTGTGTGTGTGTGTGTGTGTATTAATTATAAATTGTCGTTGATTAGTTGCTAAGTCATGTCCGACTCTTTTCTGAGGGACTGTAGCCCACCACGCTCCTCTGTCTGTGGAGTTTTCCAGGCAAGAACACTGGAGTGGGCTGCCATTCCCTTCTCCAGGGGATCTTCCCAGCCCAGGGATGGAGCCCAGTCTCCTGCATTGACAAGAGGGTTCATTACTGCTGTGCCACCAGGGAAGCCCAATTATAAATTACAAACTTGAATATTCTCCATGTGTGTGACTGGTGTGGGACAATGTCTGATCTGTAATTTGCAGTCCATTTAGACAGCCCACTTACCTGAGATCCCACCTACCAACTAAAGATCCTGTATGCCGCTACTAAGACCCAGCACAGCCCAATAAATAAATATTTAAAATGACAAAGTAGTGATTCTCTTCAAAACCAACAAACAAAGAAACTAGTGATGACCATGAGTCCATAAGAAGTTACTCAGATATGCCAAATGTACATCACTTGAAGATAAGACTTCTAAATGGCTAGGTTTATATAAGTGTTTTAGTGTATTTTGATTGTATGAAAGGATTTGATATGCTTTCTATGATGTCCTTCTTGAAGAGATGATTTAGTCTGGGTTGCATGGTGAATTGGTTACTTCTTTGCTGCCAAAGGAACCACTCCAAACTTAAAATACCAGTCATTTTATTTTCCCAGGCTTCTGTAGGTCAGCATTTAGGCTAGCTCAGCTGGGCAGTCCTTCTGCTGGTCTTGCTGGGGTCCCTTGTGCAGCTTCAGACATCTGGTGGCTTGACTGGGGCTGGTCTCGGGAGCCTCAGCTTGGTGTCCAGTTTGTGCTCTGTGGGGTGTCGCCCTAGCCCTGGCCTCTTCACAGGTCAGTCTTAGGACAGCAAGAGAGGACAGGGGAAGGGGGACCGCTGCCTGTGGCACCCTCATGGATGTCCTGGTGACCAGAGCGAGTCACATGTCCATGGAGGACAGAGGTCACATAGAAGCATGGATACAGGACAATGGGGCACCCTGGGGCGGGTCCCCATGGAGACACTGCCCCATGGATGGTATTAATTGAGCAGCTTTCTGTCTCGGTGGATGGCAGTTCCCAAAGAGGAAGACTGCATTCATCCTGGCCTATTCTAGATATCTGTCAATGACTTGGAGAAGGAAAGTAAAATACAATTATAATTTTGGCCGTGACATAAAATTCTGATGAATGAAATAAATCCTGAAGGCCACTCTGTCAGTTTGGATCACTCCGAAACGAGTAAAAGCACAATGCATCAGTGTTACATAAAGAGTTTTGCGTGTGCATTAGTAAAATAAATTATGGTCAGGCAGCACTGAGAGTCGTATGAAAACTGCACTTGGGGACTTGCCTGGTGGTGCAGTGGTCAAGACTCTGTGCTTCCAATGCAAGGATTGTGGGTTCCATCCCTGGTCAGGGATGTAAGATCCCAACGCCTGTGTGGCACAGCCAATAAAAGAAAGAGAGAGAGAGAGAGAGAGAGAGAGAGAGAGAGAAACAAAGGAAGGAAGGAAGGAAGGAAGGAAGGAAATGATATTTGATTCATATTTATGAGACTAAAATGATCAAGATGAATTAATAAAAATACAGTTCACAGGTAAAAGTAGAAATTAATGGGTGAATGTGACTCAGATGACCATTGTATCTACTACTGTGGCAGGAATCCCTCAGAAGAAGTGGAGTAGCCATCACGGTCAACAAAAGAGTCTGAAATGCAGTACTTGGATGTCATCTCAAAAACAACAGAATGATCTCTGTTCATTTCCAAGGGAAACCATTCAGTATCACAGTAATCCAAGCTTATGCCCCAACCAGTAATGCTGAAGGAGCTGAAGTTGAATGGTTCCATGAAGACCTACAAGACCTTGCTCCCTGGAAGAAAAGTTATGACCAAGCTAGGCAGCATATTAAAAAGCAGAGACATTACTTTGCCAACAAAGGTCTGTCTAGTCAAGGCTATGGTTTTTCCAGTGGTCACGTATGGACGTGACAGTTGGACTATAAAGAAAGCTGAGCATGGAAGAATTGATGCTTTTGAACTGTGGTGGTGGAGGAAACCCTTGAGAGTCCATTGGGCGGCAAGGAGATCCAACCAGTCCATCCTAAAGGAGATCAGTCCTGGGTGCTCATTGGAGGGACTGATGCTGAGGCTGAAACTCCAATACTTTGGCCACCTGATGCAAACAGCTGACTCACTGGAAAAGACCCTGATGAGGAACTACCCCATGCTCAAGATCAGGGGTGGCGGCCAAGAGGAGCAAGCCCACATCCAGGGAGCAGTGGCTGCACGGGGAGGGCCAAGAGGAGCTACTGCACATTTAGGGTCAGGAGGGGCGGCCGTGAGGAGCTAACCCCGCCCAAGGTGAGAGAAACCCAAGTAAGACGGTAGGTGCTGCAAGAGGGCATCAGAGGGCAGACACACTGAAACCACAGTCACAGAAAACTAGTCAATCTAATCACACTAGGACCACAGCCTTGTCTAACTCAGTGAAACTAAGCCATGCCTGTGGGGCCACCCAAAATGGGTGGGTCATGGTGGAGAGTTCTGACAGAATGTGGTCCACTGGAGAAGGGAATGGCAAACCACTTCAGTATCCTTGCTGTGAGAACCCCATGAACAGTATGAAAAGGCAAAAAGTTAGGCCACTGAAAGATGAACTCCCAGGTCGGTAGGTGCCCAATATACTACTGGTATCAGTGGAGAAATAACTCCAGAAAGAATGAAGGGATGGAGCCAAAGCAAAAACAATACCCAGCTGTGGATGTGACTGGTGATAGAAGCAAGGTCCGATGCTGTAAAGAGCAATATTGCATAGGAACCTGGAATGTCAGGTCCATGAATCAAGGCAAATTGGAAGTGGTCAAACAAGAGATGGCAAGAGTGAATGTCGACATTCTAGGAATCAGCAAACTAAAATGGACTGGAATGGGTGAATTTAACTCAGATGACCATTATATCTACTACTGCGGGCAGGAATCCCTCAGAAGAAATGGAGTAGCCATCATGGTCAACAAAAGAGTCCGAAATGCAGTACTTGGATGCAATCTCAAAAACGACAGAATGATCTCTGTTTGTTTCCGAGGCAAACCATTCAATATCATGGTAATCCAAGCCTATGCCCCAACCAGTAATGCTGAAGAGGCTGAAGCTGAATGGTTCTATGAAGACCTACAAGACCTTTTAGAACTAACACCCCCCAAAAGATGTCCTTTTCATTATATTGGACTGAAATGCAAAAGTAGGAATTCAGGAAACACCTGGAGTAACAGGCAAATTTGCCCTTGGAGTACAGAATGAAGCAGGGCAAAGGCTAATAGAGTTTTGCCAAGAGAACGTCCTGGTCATAGCAAACACCCTCTTCCAACAACACAAGAGAAGACTCTACACATGGACATCACCAGATGGTCAACACCGAAATCAGATTGATTATATTCTTTGCAGCCAAAGATGGAGAAGCTCTATACAATCAACAAAAACAAGACCAGGAGCTGACTGTGGCTCAGATCATGAACTCAGCACTCAATATGCCAGCAAATGTGGAAAACTCAGCAGTGGCCACAGGACTGGAAAAGGTCAGTTTTCATTCCAATCCCAAAGAAAGGCAATGCCAAAGAATGCTCAACCTACCGCACAATTGCACTCATCTCACATGCTAGTAAAGTAATGCTCAAAATTCTCCAAGCCAGGCTTCAGCAATATGTGAACCGTGAACTTCCAGATGTTCAAACTGGTTTTAGAAAAGGCAGAGGAACCAGAGATCTAATTCCCAACATCTGCTGGATCATGGAAAAAGCAAGAGAGTTCCAGAAAAACATCTATTTCTGCTTTATTGACTATGCCAAAGCCTTTGACTGTGTGGCTCACAATAAACTGTGGAAAATTCTGAAAGAGATGGGAATATGAGACCACCTGACCTACCTCTTGAGAAACCTGTATGCAGGTCAGGAAACAACAGTTAGAACTGAACATGGAAGAATAGACTGGTTCCAAATAGGAAAAGGAGTACGTCAAAGCTGTATATTTTCACCCTGCTTATTTAACTTATATACAGAGTATATCATGAGAAACGCTGGGCTGGAGGAATCACAGGCTGGAATCAAGATTGTCAAGAGAAATATCAATAACCTCAGATAAGCAGATGACACCACCTTTATGGCAGAAAGTGAAGAGGAACGAAAAAGCCTCTTGATGAAAGAGAAGGAGGAGAGTGAAAAAGTTGGCTTAAAGCTCAACATTCAGAAAACTAAGATCATGGCATCTGGGAATTTCAATGGGAATTTCCTATTTCATGGGAAATAGATGGGGAAACAGTGGAAACAGTGTCAGACTTTATTTTGGGGGGCTCCAAAATCACTGCAGATGGTGACTGCAGCCATGAAATTAAAAAACACTTACTCCTAGGAAGAAAAGTTATGAACAACCTAGACAGTATATTAAAAAGCAGAGACATTACTTTGGCAACAAAGGTCTGTCTAGTCAAGGCTATGGTTTTTCCTGTGGTCATGGATGGATGTGAGAGTTGGACTGTGAAGAAAGCTGAACGCTGAAGAATTGATGCTTTTGAACTGTGGTGTTGGAGAAGACTCTTGAGAGTCCCTTGGACTGCAAGGAGATCTAACCAGTCCATTCTGAAGGAGATCAGTCCTGGGTGTTCATTGGAAGGACTGATGTTGAAACTGAAACTCCAATACTTTGGCCACCTCATGCGAAGAGTTGACTCACTGGAAAAGACTCTGATGCTGGGAGGGATTGGGGGCAGGAGGAGTAGGGGACAACAGAGGATGAGATGGCTGGATGGCATCAGCCACTCAATGGACGTGAATTTGGGTGAACTCTGGAAGTTGGTGATGGACAGGGAGGCCTGGCATGCTGCGATTCATGGGGTCGCAGAGAGTCGGACACGACTGAGCAAGTGAACTGAACGAAACTGATGACCTTTGAAGGAACAGGTGGAATCTTGTAGCTCAGCTTTGTTTTCTCAGAAATGAGGAAACTGAAGTCTAGAGGCTTAGAGAGACTTGTACAAGGTAACACATGTTCCTACTGCAAAGCCTAGAGCACGGAGAGCATCACCGTGTGGAGACAGCTTGGTCTTCAGGCGTCTGATGCGTGCGTTCTCATCCTGGCACATATTCTGCTAGCACTTTAGTTTTCTCTTCTAGAGTAAAGAAGACAATGATACTTATGATGGGCTAAGTGAGAGAAGCCACATAAAGTACCTCATACCAAGTAGATGTCCAATAAGTAAATGTTGCTACTCCTCCGTCCACGCCCAGGACACTGCACTGCCCTGTGTGATGAAGCTTTATTTCAGTTGGCAGCATCCACATCCTCCGGTGCTCCTAGAACACCATGTCTCTGTGGCATACACTCTTGGCTCCTGCAAACCATCTGGGCATAATTATTAACAGTGTCCCATTTCATTCTCAGAAGTGTCCTGATTTATTTTTTATTTTTTATTTTGTTTTTAATAGGTGATACATTCAAATGAGCTTTTAAAAACTAAGAGAGAAGCATTTAACAAAATATACATTGAGATTTTTTACCACTTTCTAATCATCTACTAGAAGTGTCCTGATTTAAATAAGTCACAGAACCACCCGACCTGGAGCCTGTGTAGTGCCCTCCTGAGGGCATTTTTCAATTCTTTGTTCCTCATGCTATAGATCAAGGGGTTTAAGATGGGAGTGATGAAGGTGTAGACCACTGACACCACCAGGCCCGACTCAGGAGAGTAGCTGGACCTCGGGGACAAATATATGACGCTGGTGCAGCCGTACTGCAGGAGGACCACCGAGAGGTGAGAGGAGCACGTGGAGCAGGCCCGGCGGCGCCCTTCCGCGGACCGGATCCTTAGGACGGCTGCCACGATGAAGACGTAGGAGACGAAGATCATCGAGAGGGGAATGCTTAGGACGATGAAGCTGATGGCGTACAGAGCGCTCTGGTGAACGTGCGTGTCCGCGCAAGCCAGGCGCATGACAGCGGGCATGTCGCAGAAGAAGTGGTAGATTTCACTACTGTTGCAGAATGGGAGGCGGAAGATTAAAACAGTCAGCGGTAGCGACAGCGAGAACCCTACTACCAGGGACCCCACCATCAGCTCCACACACAAGGGCCAGCTCATGAGGAGGGTGTACCCTAAAGGGTAACGGATCGCTATCAACCGGTCGAAAGCCATGACCGCGAGCAGGACGCAATCAGCGCCTCCCAGGAAGACGAAGAAAAACATCTGGGTACCACATCCAGTGATAGAAATGGGGGTTCTGCCCATTGAAAGAAGGTTTGCCAAGGCCAGGGGAGCGATGCAAGATGTATAGGGGATTTCCAGAGCTGCCAGGTTAGCCAGGAAAAAGTACATAGGGGTGTGGAGGGAATGATTGATCTGAACAATAAGGGCAATGAGGGCGTTTCCGCCCAGGCTGGTCAGGTACATCGCCAGGAAGGCCACAAAAATCACCTCCTGGACCTTAGGGTCGGCCGAGAATGGACGAAAGAAGAATTGCACCTTTGTGGTTTTATTTATTTCCTCCATGGGTACCGCATTGGACCTATGAAAAGGGAAGATGACAGGAGGCTCTAGGTATCTGTTTTAAATTTAAACCTGTTTTCTGTTGGGGTATAGCCGATTAACAGTATTGTGATAGTTTCAGGAAACAGTGAAGGGACTCAGCTTACACATGTGTGTATCCGTTCTCCCCAGACAGCCCTCCGGTCCAGGCGCCCACATGTCACTGCGTGGGGCTCCCCGCACTGCACAGTAGGCCCCCCGCGGAGGTCCCTGACCTTGTCTCCCCCCCATTCTGGGCCTCTCTTTTAATATGATGCTTTCCCAACTCCTCCATGCACAGAGGCACTTCGGCTGCTTTCCTCTCACAGCTGAGCACGTGACATGACGATTCATAGTTTGGCCCTCTCTCACCTTTCTCCCTTTTCCTTCCTGCGCTGAAGACTAAGAACTCTTCAGTGCCGGGGGTTCTGACGACCTTTAACTCCCATCTCTAGCACAGTACCTGACAGAATATTTCTCAAGAAGTATTTCTGAACAAACGAATGGATAAAGTCAATTTAAAGTTCACATTTACAAAGCAGATAATGTTGGGTATCAGTTCATCATGGGAAACTTGAAATAAAAAGTTTTAGGAACATATAAGGAGATGCGTGTCAAAGTTTAAAGAAAACCCGGCACTGTGTTGTTGTATCAGAAGCTCCACAGTTTGCATACATACACAACTGATACTGCGCATAAAGCAGAAACCTAACAAGAACCCAGCATAGCACAGGGAACGCTGCTGAATGCTCTGTGGGGACCTGAATGGAAAGGAAACCCAGAAAAGAGGGGACACGTGTATATGAATAGCTCATGTGCTCTTCTGTACAGTAGAAATGAACACAACACTGTGCAGCAACTATACACCAGAAAAAAATTAAACAAACTCTGTAATTTAGTGTAAGACCTGGAGACTTTACTGATTTGTTTTGCTTCCTCTCCTTTATCCAATAATATCAGTATTTCTGCTAAGTCACTTCCGTCGTGTCTGACTGTGTGACCCCATAGACGGCAGCCCACCAGGCTCCCCCGTCCCTGGGATTCTCCAGGCAAGAACACTGGAGTGGGCAGCCTACCCCTTCTCCAGGGGATCTCCGGACCCAGGAACTGAACTGGGGTCTCCTGCACTGCAGGCGGATTCTTTACCAGCTGAGCCACCGGGGAAGCCCAGGACTGACGTGTACACCCTGCTATATTTAACATCGATGGCCAGCAAGCACCTGCTCTATAGCGCAGGGGACACTGCTCACTGTTCTGTACAACCTACACGGGAGAAGAATTTCCCAAGGAATAGATTCGCATATATGTATGACTGAGCCATTGTCGCTGTACCTGAAACTAACAGAACACTGCTAATCAGCTTTAAAATAGACACTAAGGACGTCCCTGGGCGTGCAGTGGTTAAGAATACGCCCGCCTGCAGAGAGCGCGGGTTTGCTCGCTGGTCTGGGAAGACGGCACACGCTGCGGGCCGCAACTACTGCTCCTGCGCCCCCGAGCGCATGCGCTGCAGCAGAGACGCCGCCGCAACGAAGAGCAGCGCAGCTCCCAGCCCCGGGGAGAGCCTGCAAGCAGCAGTGAGGGCCCAGGGCAGCCGAAAAGAGACAGCTCTCAAGCGATTAGAAGATCCCGCACGTCCTCTGCTCTGGCGCCTTCCCGCTGCCCCATCAGTTCTATCCGCTGTTCCTTTCCTTTGGGATTTTTGTGATGGCCTTCCTTCTAACCGTCCTTTTCTCCCCTTTTCTCTCTGTAATTCATCTTGTTCGCCATGATCACATAATTCATCGCTTAAGGTTTGTTAATGCCTTCCTGTTTATTAAACGACAGCTTCCACACCCCTCTGCTGGTTACCCACAGTCTCTCTCGGGTCTGACTTTTTCCGGCTAACCGCACTGAGGTCGGATATCGCTCGGTCACCCCTGCTATGCGCCATGTGGCCTGCTCGTCGGCCTCTTATCTTTCGCCTTTCCGCTTCACGTAATTCTGTCCTCCTTCTAGCTAGGAAACTTCTCCCTCTTTGCCTAGTGCAGATCCTGCCCACTTTCAAAATGCTAGGTTGTGTTCTTTTGCGAGGACTTTCTGGAGGACTCCAGTTTAAATCTCTCTCCTTTCTCCGAAGTTCTTTGTCACTCACAATGTGATGATTTTAGGGCTGATGTGCGGTCTTTACTGTGTCTGTATGTTCTGTTCCAAATTATATTCGAGGTTCCTGGAGGGCAAGGGCTCTGTTCTATGACAAATGATCATTTATTCCAAGTTAAGTCTCAGACAAAGTGAAAGTGTTGAATACTTACTGGGCTAGCTTACTTCATCCATTCCAGTGGTCCCAACCTTGCTGGCACCAGGGACCTCTTCCTCGGAAGACAGGTTTCCATGGGCCGGCATTGGGGGAGATGGTTTGGGGATGGCTTAAGCACATTACATTCAGTGTGCACTTTATTTCTGTTATTATTACATCAGCTGCACTTCAAATCATCAGACATTAGGTCCCAGAGGTTGGGGACCCCTGCATTAAACCACTTTAGTAAGCATGTACTATTATCTCCCCAATCTACAGATGAAGACATATAGGATTGAAAAGCTTAAAAGTGCCTTGAAGTCATGTAAGTTAGCAGGAGGAAAGCTAGCATTTGAAAGTCTGTTCATAGAGCTTTTGTGCTTAATCTTCATCTATACTACACTGCCTTCCACCACGCTTTGTGTCTCTGAAGTGGTAGCTTGGACGGTCAAGCACCAGCCTGCAATGCAGGAGACGGGTTTGGTTCTTGAGCCGGGAGGATCCCCTGGAATAGGCAATGGCAACCCACTCCACTGTTCTTGCCTGGAGATTTCAATGGACAGAGGAGCCTTGAGGGCTGCAGCCCATAGGGTTGCAAAGAGCCAGATTCCACCGAGCGACTAACACTTCCAGCACTTTCAAGTGGCTTTGTTATTTGACTATAGTTCAGCCGTAGGTAGAACTCTGGATGGTCTATTTGAAAATGAGCACCTAAGATCTGAGACCAAAAATGTTGGACTAAGTGTTTCTGGACTAGAGAGGCATAATTATAACCTAGACCATGGTTTACCTGCATGGCCTGATTGACCTTAATGTTTTATCTGTCAGCACAAATGTGGACTCACCTGAAGAAAAAAGCAAAATCTTAATTTGGGAGTTCTGACTGTGGGGTAAACAGGGAAGGGGGACTAATGTGCTAACTGTCACTCAGAGGCTGGAAGCCTGCTTGGGGCCGAGGTTTCCGTGCCTCCTGCAGGTACTGTACCAGCTGGAGGAGTCCCACATCAGACGCACCCAAACAAAAATAGATTCGTCCTTATAAAACGTTCTTGAATAACGCTGTTTATATGTCATTATAAATGAGCTTTGTATATGAATTTATGAATTCATAAATGGCTCTCATAGAATTAATTCATAAAATGAAATATACATTCTATGTTGTTGTTCAGTCACGAAGTCACGTCTGACACTTTGCAACCCCACGGACTGCAAATTTTAAATATGTCTGTAAATCTGAGAAAATTATCTCTCTGAAGAGGCTATTTACTTTGGGAAAGAGACTCCAAGATGAGTGAAAATTATGTCCCTTTACTGTTAATACCTTGAGTCATATGGAATTCGCTTCTGAAAGTTGATAATGGTGGCATATAGGCAATCCCACATAATACTTTTCAACTTAATACTTTCGCAAGCACACTCTTCAGTAAATCAAATGAACTGTTTAGACCAACAGCATTCAACAAAAGGTACTGTTCTTCTGTTGTATAGCACTAGATAATATTTGTTGGGCCCTGTGTGTCACGCTAATCATCTTACAGGCATCCTTTCACCTAAGTGGCCCTTCAATCCTTTATTGTCTGTATTTTTTTCAGATGAAGACCTTCAGGCTTAACGGCTTTAACCAACTTGCCCAGCTAGCAAATGGGAAAGGAACAATTCCTAGTCCAGGCTGAAGCAAATCTCAGCTTCTGTTATGAAAATAAACTACACCTTAGACCGAGCAGCACTCTCTGGGTAAGGCTGACTGGTAGGTGTCCTAGAGAGTCAGGTCCTGTCATTGTCCTTCAACAAACTTTTCCTCCGTAAATGAGTGCCACAAACCTTTCTCAGATCCTTACAAAGTCAGTGCTCAGAACCCTAATTTATAATCTCCCTCTTTTCTTTTTGCTCTTTTTTTTTTACCCTCTCTCACTAACTGCTCACTTAATCAATATTCATTTTCATACATTTTTTGAAAATTAATTTTTATTTCCAAAAAACACAGTTGCTTTACAGTGTTGGTTTCTGCTGTACAGCAGAGGGGATCGGCCAAGCACACACATGTCCTCTTTCTTGGACTTCCTTCCCACTCAGGTCTTCACAGGGGACTGAGCGGAGTTCCCTGTGCTGGGTATTTTCATTCGTTATCTATTTTAGTAAATAGTAAAAACATTTATTAAGACCCTCCACTATGTCAGGCATAGCTCTATTTTCTGGGAGAAGAGGGAAGAGGGTGGAGAATGAGACAGCGTGTCAACACTCAAAGATCTCGAAATCGAATGAGAGATACAGTAATAAAAAGAATACAAGTCAAGCTCAGCTAAGGGTCATAAAAGGCCAATGTGTGGGGAAACTCAGGCACACCTCTTTCTATCCAATAACGCTTTTTGAAAAGTTCATGTAATTAGAATTATTTCTTTTCACGCATATGGAGAATTCTTTTCTTTTTTAAAAAAATTTATTTTTTAACTGGAGGATAATTGCTTTATAGAATTTTGTTGTTTTCTGTCAAACCTCAACATGAATCAGCCATAGGTATACACATATGGGGGATTCTTAATGAGAAGGAAGCTTCTAGCTATTCCTCTTATGATAGAAGCAGACATTTTCTAATTCTTTGACTTCTATAAGCTTGACGTTTGTGATGATGGATTTTTTAAACCAGAGAAATCCTTGAAAGGACCAGCATCTCTGTATCTCAAGGTTAGGATAGTGTGGAGCCCAGTCTAACCTAGAGGCTTCCCTGGTGGCTTAGTGGTAGAGAATCCACCTGCCAGCACAGAAGGCGTAGATTTGACCCCTGGGTCGGGAAGATCCCCTGGAGAAGGAAATGGCAACCCACTCCAGTAATCTTGCCTGGGAAATTCCATGGACGGGGGAGCCTGGTGGGCTACAGTCCATGGGCTCAGAAAAGATTCAGACATGACTGAGCGAATGAAACAGCAGTCAGATCTGGACCACGATCCCTTGACCATATTGGACAGAGCCTCCTTCTTGCCATTCGTCACTGTGAAGAGCATGGATTTCATGGCATGTATTCCAGAACTCCCCTTCTACTGTCTAGTATAGAACACTGGTTCTGAGTCAAAACTGAACTTGGACTGTTTCTGGGAAAATTTCCATACTTAGCTTCTGTTCCTGGACAATGTCTACCACGAGGCTTGTCCTGGTTACAAGTTAGAGTTTTCCCCAAGCTTCTAAAACTGGAGTCTAGAAGAAGATTCTTACCTTTTAATGTACTCACGTGGACTACAGGTCATTGCAGATTGATGTGGATTCTTTGCTAAATGCTGAGGACACCAGCGTCTGTCCTCAAAGGATCCCCAGGCTGGTTTGTTGATCACTTATGGATTCAAGCATATCTCCATGTTAAAGCACTTCTCAAATTAGATCTGATTCAACTCTGGGACTTAGAGAATGTTTCATCCTGCCTCTTCTTTCTGTATAAGGCAACACCCGGCTTTACTTATCATATCTTTGTAGCTTGGAACTAACCTCTGAAGTTCCCATGATGTTTAGGTTCAAAATTATCATCAAATAATGACATTCATAATAACAAAGCAGACTGAAGGGACACTCTTGGTCCCGAGAGGTGACCTGGGAATGTCTGCCCGGGAAGCATAAGGCCACAAGAGCAAATTCAGTGTTCCTAATATTTAAAATTGCATCAGGAATATTCCATTGGTACATCTTCCCTAAGGATTATTTTTTCAGTCACTTGATGAATTCAATGGTGAGATCAGCTGAGGAAAAGAAAAATGATTATTTTCATTGATTTACCTTGAAATCGTATTCAAAAAGGGAATGTCCACACAGAGTGTTATTCATGCTCTCTTCCATATTCTGCAACACCCCATTCTCTCTCTGTTTTGTGATTTTGTTTGCTTGACTGTGCTGGGTCTTCGCTGCCGTGCGGGCTTTTCTCTGGCTGCAGCAGCAGGGCTGCCCCCCTGTTGTGGAGCGCGGGCTCCAGGGCTCTGGGGTGGGTAGCTGTGACATGTGGCCTCAGTACTCATGGCTCCCGGCTCCGGGATGCACACCAGCGGCTGTGCGCGAGCTTATTGCTCTGCGGTGTGTGGGGTCTTCCCAGATCAGGCGCTGAAGCCGTGTCTCCTGCACTAGCAGGCGGATTCTTTACCACTGAGCCACCAGGGAAGTCTCCCCTTCTCTCTTTGTTCCTGGGAAATTAATTCCTCCTGACTTTCCTCTCATATCTTCGATATTTCTTCTTAGTCTCATTCAGTTCAGTTCAGTTGCTCCGTCGTGTCTGACTTTTTGAGACCGCATGGACTACACACGGCAGGCCTCCCTGTCCATCACCAACTCCCGGACTTTACTCAAACTCATGTCCATTGAGTCGGTGATGCCATCCAACCATCTCATCGCCTGTCATCCCCTTCTCCTGCCTTCAGTCTTTCCCAGCATCAGAGTCTTTTCCAAGGAGTCAGTTCTTCACATCAGGTGGCCAAAGTATTGGAGTTTCAGCTTCAGCATCAGTCCTTCCAATGAATATTCAGGACTGATTTCCTTTAAGATTGACTGGTTTGCTTTAGGATTTATTTCTTAATCCATATTGCTGGTTTTCCCACTTTCCCTAACTCCCACTCAAGCTGGGTCTTTGTCTCAGTTCCTCTTTTCTATTTACCTTTTTTGGGGGATAACTAAGACGCTTACTCCTTGGAAGAAAAGTTATGCCCAACCTAGATAGTATATTCAAAAGCAGAGACATTACTTTGCCGACTAAGGTCCATCTAGTCAAGGCTATGGTTTTTCCTGTGGTCATGGATGGATGTGAGAGTTAGACTGTGAAGAAGTCTGAGCACCGAAGAATTGATGCTTTTGAACTGTGGTGTTGGAGAAGACTCTTGAGAGTCCCTTGGACTGCAAGGAGATCCAACCAACCCATTCTAAAGGAGATCGGCCCTGGGATTTCTTTGGAAGGAATGATGCTAAAGCTGAAACTCCAGTACTTTGGCCACCTCATGCATAGAGTTGACTTACTGGAAAAAGACTCTGATGCTGGGAAGGATTGGGGGCAGGAGGAGAAGGGGACAACAGAGGATGAGATGGCTGGATGGCATCACCAACTTAATGGACGTGAGTCTTGAGTGAACTCCGGGAGTTGTTGATGGACAGGGAGGCCTGGCGTGCTGCGATTCACGAGGTCGCAAAGAGTCCGCACGACTTAGCAACTGAACAACAACAAGTTAGTCCCTGAACTAGAGACTAGTGTATCCCCCGTCTGTCTGTCAATTACTAATCGATGTTCGCCAGTTTGCCTTCTGCCTCTGCAGAGACTGAGCGCTGCGCTGCTGCAGCTGCTGGCCGCCGACCCGCCGTGAGGGGCCAGGCTGCAGAGTGAGGCCTCTGCTCCGGGAAGACTGGTGGAACAGGTCTCTAGATAGTTGGACGTTCTCAGGAACTGATTTTATGACCCCAGTCCTTGCTTCTCCTCATATCTGGGAAAGCACTAAGTCCTTTCATGGTGACATCAGCTCCTCAGGACCAGCAGAAAACCTTTTGTAAAATAAGCACTTGATTGCACTCCCCCTACACCGTGATCATGTTTATTGACCGTCTCCTACTACCTCCCTGGAGCAGTTTCTCAGCTCTCTGAGGTGCCGTCTCTCAGGCCGCAGTCCTCATTTTGGCCCCAATAAAACTAGTCTCCTAACTCTCACGTTGTGCATCTTTTTGAGGTTGGCATGTCTAACAGCTCTAATTTGACCCTAATACCTTACATTGTGCTTCCTGGGGGCTCAGCTGGTGAAGAATCCGCCTGCAATGTGGGAGACCTGGGTTCAATCCCTGGGTCAGGAAGATCCCTTGGAGAAGGGAATGGCAACCCCCTGCAGTATCTTGCCTGGACAATTCCATGGACAGAGGAGCCTGGCGGGCTACAGTACGAGGGGTCAAAAATAGTTGGTCATGACTGAGCAACTAACACTCTTACATTTAACATATCAAACCAGAACTTTCCACCCACCAACTGCTCAGGTGTTATGCTTCAAACCATTCAAATCCTGACAGCAGCCTCTCAGTATTATTTGTTGACCTTGATGAAACTAAAATTTCATTCAATTTCTTGTAAAACATCTGAAGAGATGGTTTTCTTTCAGTGTCCCTTGGAGTAATGAGGATCATTAAAAATTTTTTTTTAATTTCATTCATGAAATTACAGAATTATTGTAGAAGGGATTTTAAGAAATCATGTAGGGATTATCATCTTGGATCCCATATCTCAAAGGGCCTTCAAGATTATTAATGGAGTTTTCAATTTCAAAAGCACTAACATTCATCAAACATTTTCTTGGGGCAATTTTATGCATGTATTGCTATTGGTATTACTGCTGCTCTTTGTTTTCGGGCTTTTTTGTTACTTGGGGGTTGGAGACAATATATAAGAATGGTTAAAACTGTAAGTCTGAGTCAGGCACCTTGCATGCTAAGCTGTCTCAGTTGTTCTCACTCTTTGTGCCCCCATGGGATGTAGCCCACCAGCTTCTTCTGTCCGTGGGATTTTCTAGGCAAGAATACTGCAGTGGGTTTCCATGCAGTCCTCCAGGGGATCTTCCCAACCCAGGCATCACATCTGAGTCTCTTATGTTTTCAGCACTGGCAGGCAGGTTCTTTATCACTAGAGCCACCTGGGAAGCCCAAACTTGGACCCTAACCTTGGCTGAGCCTCTGACCATGTGTCCTTGGGTAAGTTAACCACACTTTCCAAGCCCTGGCTGCTTCCCTGGTGGCTCAGCGGTAGAGAATCTGCCTGCCAGTGCAGGAGATGTGCGTTCGATCCCTGGATCAGGAAGATCCCCTGGAGAAGGGAATGGTAACCCATTCCAGTATTCTGGCCTGGAGAATCCCATGGACGAGGAGCCTCGAGGGATACAGTCCATGGGGCCACAGAGAGTTGGACACGACTGGGTGGCTAAGAATGCATGCACGCAACCCTTCAGCAGCTCGGAAATGACCGTTGTGGGGTTTATGGAGGAAGCACTGTGAAAGTTGCACACTGCAGAGAATGTTGAGAGCTGCAGATTTTATTCAAGTTTACTTCCTATACCGATGTTCATTCTGAATATGTACTTTTCAGCTTTGTTGGGGTATAATTGGTGAGTTAAAATTGCATTTCTTTAAGGTATACAATGTGATTTTTTATACATTAGGAAATGATTACCATGGTCAAGCTAATTAATATATCCTTCCCTTCATATGGTTTTTTGTATGTGTGTTAAGAATACTTAATATTTATTTGTTTAGAAAATTTCAAGTACACAGTGCTTTTCGTTAACTTCAGTCACCATGCTGTGCGTCAGAGCTCCGGAACGTGCTCATCTTATAGCGGGAACTCGAAGCCTCTGGCCACCCAGCCCTCTCCACTCCCTAGCCCTTGGTGGCCAGCCTTCTACTCTGTTTCCATGAGTTCAACTTTTTTAGATTCCACATGTACGTGTAAACAAAAACCGTTTGTTTTTCTGCGCCTAGCTCATTCCACTTAACGTACGCCCTCCGGTTCATCTATGCTGTCTCCGATGGGAGATCACCGTTCTTCATCGGGCTGATTAACCTTGCGCTCTCTATGTATGTGTGCATATACATGTGTACACACGCGCGTATATATCCATATACACTGTTCAGACCGTTCATCCTTCAGTAGGGGCTTCCCTGGCGGCTCAGAGGTTAAAGCATCGGCCTCCAATGCGGGAGACCTGGGTTCGATCCCTGGGTCGGGAAGATCCCCTGGAGAAGGAAATGGCAACCCACTCCAGTATTCTTGCCTGGAGAATCCCTTGGACAGAGAAGCCTGGTAGGCTACGTCCACAGACTCGCAAAGAGTCGGACACAACTGAGCGACTTCACTTCACTTCACTTCATCCTTCAATAGACATTTGGCTTGATTGCATATCTCAGATACTCCAAATAATGCTGCCGTGACGACGGGAATGCAGATATCTCTTTGAGATGCTGACTTCACTTTCTTTGGCTTCTCCAAAGGAGTGGGATTGCTAGGTTCTGCTGCCACATGGTAGTTCTAGTTTTAATTGTTTGCAGGACCTCTGTGCTCTTTTCCGTAATGGCTGCACCCCTTTAACTTCTCAGCAACAGTGTATAAGACCTCCCTTTCCCCCACAGCCTTGCCAAGACTTGCTATCTTTTGACTTTTGGATAATAGCCATCCTAACGGGAGTGAGGTGGTTTTTATTTGCACTTTCTTGATGAATAGTTTGAACATGTTTTTATATACTTTTTGGCTATTTGTGTGTCTTCTTTAGAGAAATGTTTATTTGGGGTTTTTGTCCATTTTAAAATCAGGTTGTTTGGGAGTTTTTGCTTTTGTGCTGTATACGTTCTTTACATATTTTGCATGTTATCCCATTATGGCATTGATGGTTTGCAAGCATCTTCCCTCATTCTTCAGCTTACCTGTTTAGTTTCTCGATTGTGTCCTTCGCTGTGCAAAATTTTTGCTTTTCTTGTTTATGCTTTTGGTGTCACCATGGAAAAATCATCACCAGGCTCCGTCTGTGTTCTCTTCCAGGAACTGTATGGTTTCAGGTCTTATGTCTATGTTCTTAACAAATTTTGGGTTAATTTTTGTGGGTGGTGTAAGATAAAGACCCAGTTTCACTTTTTCATGCAGATATACAATTTTCCTCATGTTGTTTGTTAAAGAGACTGTCCTTTCTCCACTATGCATTCTTCGGGTCTTTGTTGAAAACTGTTGACTGTATGTGTGTGGGTTTATTTCTCAGCTGTCTGTCTGTTCAGTTGGTCAGTGTGTCTGGTTTTGTGCCAACACCACTGCTATTTAGATTACTGTAGCTCTGTTATAATTAAACATCAGGACGTGTGAGCTCTCTGGGTCTGCTCTGATTATTCATTGCTTTGCTCTGGTTCCTCCCATTCAAATTCCAGGACAGATTTTTCTACTTCTGTGAAAAACGCCGTTGGAATCTCGATAGGAATAGCGTGAATCTGTAGATGAATCGAGTATCACGGACATTTTGAAAATAGTAGCCCTTCCAGTCCATGGCCGTGGGTCGCCGTTTCATTTATTCGTGCCGCCCTCAGCTTCTCCCGCCCGTGCTTTATCCGGATAATTTCCCATGTGCACGTCTTTTACCTCCTCCTCTAGGTTTACCCCTAAGCGTTTTATTCTTTTTGCTGCTATTTTAAATGGGATTATTTTCTTAATTTCCTTTTCAGATAGTTTGTTGTTAGTGCATACAAATGCAACTTATTTTTGTATATTGCTTTTGTATTCTACAACTTTGCTGAGTTTTCCTGTGGATTCTCTGGGTACTTCTGTGGAGTCTTTGGAGTTTTCTGTATATCGTATAAAACCATGCCGTCCACAGAGACGATGCTGTTTTTCTGATTTGGATGCCTCCACTTCTTCTTCTTACCTGACTTCTCTGGCTAGAAGTTCCAGTGTTTCCTTGACTAGAAGTAGAGGATTTGTCTTCAAAGATGCTTGAAAATTATCTGACATATTTCACCTGAATGAAAGCTCTGAATAAAACAGGAATAGGAATACACTCTTTGAATATATTCTAGCTTTCAGTAATTCTGCAAGTATTTACTGAGTACTTGTGCTGAGCCAGGTACTTGCAGTACACTGGTGACCAAGACAGAGCATATTTCTGCCCTTGTGCTTGTATTAGTGAGCGGTTTCTGTGATGTAAGGGCTTCTGAAATGCAGAAAGTGTCCAAAGAGTCTGAAATGCAGTACTTGGATGCAGTCTCAAAAATGACAGAATGATCTCTGTTCATCTCCAAGGCAAACCATTCAATATCACAGTAATCCAAGTCTATGCCCCAACCAGTAACGCTGAAGAAGCTGAAGTTGAATGGTTCTACGAAGACCTACAAGACCTTTTAGAAATAGCACCCAAAAAAGATGTCCTTTTCATTGTAGGGGACTGGAATGCAAAAGTAGGAAGTCAAGAAACACCTGGAGTAACAGGCAAATTTGGCCTTGGAATGCGGAATGAAGCAGGGCAAAGACTAAGAGTTTTGCCAAGAAAATGTACTGGTCATAGCAAACATCCTCTTCCAACAACACAAGAGAAGACTCTACACATAGACATCACCAGATGGTCAACAACGAAATCAGATTGATTATATTCTTTGCAGCCAAAGAGAAGCTCTATACAATCAACAAAAACAAGACCAGGAGCTGACTGTGGCTCAGATCATGAACTCCTTATCACCAAATTCAGACTCAAATTGAAGAAAGCAAGGAAAACCACTAGACCATTCAGGTATGACCTAAATCAAATCCCTTATGATTATACAGTGGAAGTGAGAAATAGATTTAAGGGCCTAGATCTGATAGATAGAGTGCCTGATGAACAATGGATGGAAGTTCGTGACATTGTGCGGGAGACAGGGATCAAGACCATCCCCATGGAAAAGAAATGCAAAAAAGCAAAATGGCTGTCTGGGGAGGCCCTACAAATAGCTGTGAAAAGAAGAGAAGTGAAAAGCAAAGGAGAAAAGGAAAGATACAAGCATCTGAATGGTGAGTTCCAAAGAATAGCAAGGAGAGATAAGAAAGCCTTCTTCAGTGATCAATGCAAAGAAATGGAGGAAAACAACAGGATGGGAAGGACTAGAGATCTCTTCAAGAAAATTAGAGATACCAAGGGAACATTTCATGCAAAGATGGGCTCGATAAAGGACAGAAATGATATGGATCTAACAGAAGCAGAAGATATTAAGAAGAGGTGGCAAGAATACACAGAA
>SJYG01000756.1:413483-453899 GCA_006410535.1 Litocranius walleri
CTGCCTCTTGAGAAATCTGTATGCAGGTCAGGAAGCAACAGTTAGAACTGGACATGGAACAACAGACTGGTTCCAAATAGGAAAAGGAGTCCGTCAAGGCTGTGTATTGCTGCTGCTGCTGCTGCTGCTGAGTCACTTCAGTCGTGTCCGACTCTGTGCGACCCCATAGACCGCAGCTCACCAGGCTCCCCTGTCCCTGGGATTCTCTAGGCAAGAACACTGGAGTGGGTTGCCATTTCCTTCTCCAGTGCATGAAAGTGAAAACTGAAAGGGAAGTCGCTCAGTCGTGTCCGACTCTTCGCGACCCCATGGACCGCAGCCTACCAGGCTCTTCTGTCCATGGGATTTTCCAGGCAAGAGTACTGGAGTGGGGTGCCATCGCCTTCTCTGGGCTGTATATTGTCACCCTGCTTATTTAACTTCTATGCAGAGTACATCATGAGAAACACTGGACTGGAGGAAACACAAGCTGGAATCAAGATTGCCAGGAGAAATATCAATAACCTCAGATATGCAGATGACCCCACCCTTATGGCAGAAAGTGAAGAGGAACTAAAAAGCCTCTTGATGAAAGTAAAAGAGGAGAGTGAAAAAGTTGGCTTAAAGGTCAACATTCAGAAAACGAAGATCATGGCATCTGGTCCCATCACTCCATGGGAAATAGATGGAGAAAAAGTGGAAATAGTGTCAGACTTTATTTTTGGGGCTCCAAAATCACTGCAGATGGTGATTGCAGCCATGAAATTAAAAGATGCTTATTCCTTGGAAGAAAAGTTATGATTAACCTAGATAGCATATTCAGAAGCAGAGACATTACTTTGCTGACGAAGGTCCGTCTAGTCAAGGCTATGGTTTTTCCAGTAGTCATGTATGGATGTGAGAGTTGGACTGTGAAGAAGGCTGAGTGCCGAAGAATTGATGCTTTTGAACTGTGGTGTTGGAGAAGACTCTTGAGAGTCCCTTAGACTGCAAGGAGATCCAACCAGTCCATCCTAAAGGAGATCAGCTCTGGGATTTCTTTGGAAGGAATGATGCTGAAGCTGAAACTCCAGTCCTTTGGCCACCTCATGCATAGAGTTGACTCATTGGAAAAGACTCTGACGCTGGGAGGGATTGGGGGCAGGAGGAGAAGGGGACGACCGAGGATGAGATGGCTGGATGGCATCACGGACTCGGTGGATGTGAGTCTGAGTGAACTCCGGGAGTTGGTGATGGACAGGGAGGCATGGCGTGCTGTGATTCATGGAGTCACAAAGAGTCGGACACGACTGAGCAACTGAACTGAACTGAACTGAACTGAAGGGCTTTCTTAGCAGCTCAGTCAGTAAAGAATCCACCTGCAATTCAGGAGACCTATCAAGATCCCCTGGAGGAGGGCATGTCAACACACTCCAGTATTCTTGCCTGGAGAATCCTATGGACTAGGAGCCTGGCTGGCTACAGTCCATGGGTTGCAAGGAGTTGGACAAGACTTAGTGACTAAACCACCATAGGCACTTTTCTGGGTACTTCACATGTAATACTTAATATTCACAATTAGCTTGATGAAGGAGGTAGTACTGTTAACCTCATTTTTCACGTAAAGAAACTGAGGGCCAAGATATTGAGTAACTCACCCAAAGTCATACAACCAAGGAATGGCCCCCAAATTCAAACCTGTGCTCCCCCGCTCTAAAGCAGGAATCAGAGACCTTCCTGGCAGTCCAGTGGTTAAGCTCAGCCCTGCAAGGCAGGAGACATGACTCTGACTCCTGGTCTGGGAGCTGAGATCCCACAGGGCGTGGAGCAACAGCCCCATGCACTGCAACAAAAGGTCCTGCATGATGGGCAGTGAAGGCCCCACGTGTGCAGCCAAGACCCAGTGCAGCCAAGCTGTAATAAGCAAGTAAATATTAAGAGTACATAGAGCAGGTATCAGCAAACTACAGCCTATAGGCCCATCTGCAGGCTGCTTCGTTTCGTAAATCATGTTTATTGGAACACAGCCACACTTACTCATTTCTCTATTGCCTGTAGCTGCTTTTGTGTTACAACAGCAGGGATGAGCAATTGTGACAGAGACTCTATCGCCCATAAAGCCTAAATATATATTCTCTAGGACTTTACAGAAAACATTTGGTGCTTCTTGCTGCAGACCTTAATTCTCCATCATGCACTGACTCTTTGTATTAAAAGACTGTGTCAAATTCTCACAGAAGTTATCATTTTAAATGGTGGACAAGCAAACCAGGTTCATAAAGTATCAGGTGCTAGAAAGGACACCGACTGTTACGATGATTATTCAAGGCTTTGCAGAGGTTCTAAATAATGCATTAAGATGAGAAAATAAGACAGTTGGCCTCTATGATATGATTTTCCTCCTTGAAATGTTAAAATAAATCTTCATTTTACATTAAAACTATTAAAATAGATTTTTCTCGCATGTGGCTGCATTGCCACGTTGTGTAACTTTCTACTGTGCAGTGAAGTGACTCAGCCACGTCCGCATATACCCTTCCCCTCCGACCTCCTTCCCGTTCACATGCGCATATACCCTTCCCCTAGGACCTCCTTCCCGTCTGCACGCATATACCCTTCTTCTCGGATGTCCTTCCCATTTACACGCGCATATACCCCTTCCCCTCGGATTTTCTTCCCATCCGGACGTATATACCCCTTCCCCTAATCCACCTAACCCTACCCCTTGGACCTCCTTCCCATCCACACTCATATACCCTTCCCCTAGGACTTCCTTGCCATCCGGGCATATATACCCCTTCCCCTCGGACCTCCTTCCCATCCACGCCCACCTATACCCTTCCCCTCGGACCTCCTTCCCATTCGCATGCATATACCTTTCCCCTCGGACTTCCTTCCCATTCACACGGTTATATCACTTCCCCTCGGACCTCCTTCCCATCCACGCACACATACACCTTCCCCTCGGACCTCCTTCCCATCCACATGCATATACCCCTTCCCCTGGGACCTCCTTCCATCTGGGTCGCCACAGGGCGCTGGGCAGATGTCCCCGTGCTCTGCGTTCTCATTAGTTGTCTCCTCTATACATAGGACTGCTCGTGGGTGCGTGTCGGTCCCCGACTCCCAGCTCAGCCTATCCCGCTCTTTGGAATCTATTCGCTTGTTCTCTACATCTGTGTCTATCTCTGCTTTGCAAATAGGATCGTCTGTCCTATTCTTCTGGACTCCACGTGCATGAATTAATCTGCGATATTTGTTTTTCTGACTTACTTCACTCTGCATGGTGCTCTCTAGGTCCATCCATGTCTCCACAAATGACCCAGTTTTGTTCTCTTTCATGGCAGAGTAATAATCCGCTGTATGTGTGTCTTACATCTTCTTTATCCGTTCCTCTGCTGATAGACACTGAGTTGCTTCCACGTCCCAGCTATTGTAATACTGCTGTGATGAGCACTGGCGTGCATGTGTCTTTTGTGGTTTTCTCCAGGTCTATGCCCAGGAGTGGGATTGGTGGGTCATATGGTATAGAACATAATAATAACCTTGCTTTTGCATGGTTTAATTTCTATGTTTCAGGACTCTATTTAAAAATCATTTTCCTAGAAAGGTCACCCTCTACTCCCTTAACTAAAGTTGCCCACTCCAACTCCCATTCCTCTGCTTTATTTTTCACTTATCATCACCTAAATTCATTTACTGCCGGGGTCCAGCCCTGGTGGATCCAGGGTAATTTGAAGGGGGGATGGAGTAGGCGTCCCAGGAAAAAACTTATTTAATTACAGATAGAGAGAGAGATTAGAAATGGATAGTGTAGTAGGAAAATTAGTGGAGAAAAAGAGGCTGAAAAACTGCTTTACATGGAATACCAATCACCACCTACATAGGCCACAGGTGTCTTTCTGTTCTCCCGAAGGAGAGGAGGCACTGAGGCCTCCCCGGTCCAATCTTAGAAGCCCAGGCAAAATTAGCAGGCTTGGTGAGTACCCACATTCCATGTGGGAATTCAGCCAGAAAAACGGGAAGCAAGAAAGAAACGACATGGGGGAATCAGTCTTTCAAGAAACTGATCCGATTTCTTTATTTTTCAGGTTTGCTTATATACCTTTTGTTATACATAGGGATGAATACAGAGTCATGTGGGGGTCAGTAGACCTGACCCTTGTCACAATCAAGTACTTCATATAAAATTATACAAAGGTCTTATGGGTTTTACATCATCTTCTGGCCATGAGGCCTGCTGATATTTTATGGCCCTTTCTGATAACGGTCAGTTAACCAGAAAACTTATTTTTTCCAGGGGTGATTTTTTCTTAAACCAGGCGCCACCCTCCAAATAAACTTGCATTCCTATAGGGTGAGGGTGTAGTGGATTACAATCAAGAAAGGAATTTACTTAACCTAAGGTTAACATGATTAATCTTAAAGGTTAATACTTATTTCTCCTATATGCTAGTTATATCCATTATAAGGGTGAGGAATATGGAGATTTAGCAGCAAACATCAGCCCAACAAATGAAAACCCTTCACCAATGTTCTCCTTAAGGTCTATTTAGTCTTAAGATAGTGATAAAGTTACATTTTTGCATAGCAAGGACACAGTGATTTATAACAAAGTACAGTGATCTATAACAAAAGAGAAAATTCATTAACTCAAAAAGTCTCATATTGCTAACATCAAAAACTACTATATTTCCTTTTCTATATTCCAAATACATTGATTAATATATTCCCAGGTGCCTAAGGATATGGAGGCCTGGTGGCAATCATTGACTCAACAATGAGAAAAGCCCTGTGCTAATACTCCAAACTCTCTGTACTGTTTATGGTTGAGAGGTTGTCACACAAGCTAGTCTGTCAGCGGAGAGGTTTGACCTGAGACACCCTTGTCACACCCAGGGCAGGGAATTAGCAGTAATTATTGGCACAACAAATGAAAAACCCTTCACCAATATAGTTCCTAATCAACCCACTATACTATACTAATAATTTTCTAACTTCTCAAAAGAGTCTGTATTTAGAAAGTTTAAAGCATCTCGTGCCTCTCACAGTTAGGAGGCTGTAAACAATTACATGTGGCCGGACGAACCTGATCAGGCAGGCTAGAGAAACTTCAGAGGAGTTTGTAAGTTGAAGCACTCTTGTCATGCCCAGGAAATTTTATTAACTGGAGCTGCAAGTTAACTCCTTCTCCAAGAGAAATGGTGATGGGGGAGAGCCCCCCGTAAAGTCAGAGGTGTAGGTGAGAGCATAAAACAGACTCTGGTTTTGGGGGTAGATGCTCGGGAACAGGGGGTTTCCTGAGGCTTGATCACACCTTTGCGTATGCCGAGCCTCCTTCCTCATGACCTTTGCCATGGGTGGAGTTCCTCATGCTGGCTCACAGCAATTTACTTTCTAATTTATTGCCCGTTCTTTCTCACTAGGTTGTAAGCTTCCTCAAGGCTAGGACTTGTCTATCTAGTTTGCCACTGTTTCCACTCGCTACACCAGCATCAGGAATACAGCGCAGTGCCGGGGTCCAGCCCCGGTGGATCCATGGTGATTTGAAGGGGAGACGGATAGGCGAGGAAAAACTTATTTATTTAGAGATATAAGATTAGATTAGGAAGAAATAGTATAGTAGGAAATTTAGGCGGAGAAAAGACGCTGATTAACTTGGTTTACGTGGAAAACCAATAAAGTTCCAGACAAGGAACTTGCACCATCTATGTTAGGCTGCCGGCACCCATTTGAGTATTGGAGAGTGCCCCACCTTGGGCTCTGTCTCACGGATCTTAGAAGCTGGGACAAGTAAGTAGACATGGTGAGCCTCACGCCACAGATGGGAATTCAGCTGAAAAAGGGGAGAAAAAGAACGACATGGGGAAGTCCAGCATCAGTGCAAGACTCCAAAAACCATTTTTCAAAATCAGCTTATATACTCCAAGTTGTACATAATGGGATATGCAGAGTTATGCAGGGGCAGCAGTCCTGACCCTCATTGAGACAAGGCTTTCTTTTTGCACACCCTCTCATATACAAAAGGTCTCAGGTGGTTTACATTATCTTCTGGCCAAGAGGCCTGTTAATATTTTTATGGCTCTCTTCCTGGATAATTGTCTATCAACCAGAAGACTCCTTTTCCTTAGAAGTGTTTTTTCTTTACTCTGCATCACCCTCAAAGTACTAAATAAAGTTACATTCCTGTAGAACAAAGGTGCAGTGGGTTATGACAAAGAAAGCACTTAACTCAAAGATGTAATGTTGCTAATACCAGGGCTACTACCTGTTTTTTCTATATACCAACTATATCTAAAAATAAAGGATATGAAAATTAGGCAGCAAGTATTGGCTCAACAAATGAAACCTTTAATCAGTCCCATTCTAATGATTTTGACTCCTCGAAAGACTCTACATTCCTAGGATGTTTTAAGCTTCCTGTGCTGCCTGTGGTTGGGAGGCCTCAAAAATCACATGTGCAGCTGTATGAGTCCTGCAGGCAGGCTAGAAAGCCATCAGAGGGGTTTTTGGATTGAAACACTCATATTATGCCCAGGAGATTTATTATCTAAAAGCTCTAGATTAATTTTTTTCAAGAAAAAGGTGGTGGGGGGACAGCCCCCTGTTAATGTCAGAAGAGTAGGTGGAAAGCATCACACAGTAAAGCAGGCAGACTCTGGTTTTGGGGGGTGGATGCTCAGGAAATTCCAGGGGGAACCCCTGAAGCCTGATCACATCCTTGGGTTTTGTCAGGCTTCCTTCCTCATGACCTTGTCATGGGTGGGATTCCTCATGCTGGCTCCCGGCAGCACAGGCACTCAGTATAGAGATGTGAGAAGACCTTGGTGGCGATTCCTGTGTGAGAAGAGATGGCGCAGTTCACACCAGGGTCTCGCGCCCCTTGGGAGACTCTGGCAATTCTCTCTGGTCCCCAAATGATACGTCATGTTTCCCAAGCTCTCGGGGCAAGAAACACTCAAAGATCCCACTGCTAACTAAGCCTCCTGAAGATTTTCAACAAGCCTGAGGTAAGGTTAGGCTTTTGCTTGGGTAAAAGCCTCTTTGATTATGGATTCCCTCCAGCCCATGGGGTCACAAAGGGTCAGACACGACTGAGCAGCTAAGACTTTTGCTTTCTTTTCCTTCGTTTCTTATTACGTTTTAAGGTTAGACAACTAAATGTACCACGAATTTACAGAAAACAGGGAAAGTTCCTCATTTCTCCTCAGAGCACGTTTGTAACTATTGATGGTCCCTTAAGGGCTCCCCTGGTGGCTCAGAGGTTAAAGCATCTGCCTGGAATGCAGGAAACCCGGGTTCGATCCTTGCATCAGGAAGATCCCCTGGAGAAGGAAATGGCAACCCACTCCAGCACTCTTGCCTGGAGAATCCTATGGAGGGAGGAGCCTGGTGGGCTACAGCCCGTGGAGTTGCAGAGAGTTGGACACGACTGAGCGACTTCACTTTCACTTTAAGGGCTTCCCAGGTGGTGCTAGTTGTAAAGGACCAGCCTGCCAATACGGGAGACGTAAGAGAAGTGGGTTCGATCCTTGAGTCAGGAAGATCCCCTGGAGAAGGAGACAGCAACCCACTCCAGTACTCTTGTCTGGGAAATCACAGGAACAGAGGAGCCTGGTGAGCTACAAGTCCATGGGGTTGCAAAGAGTCAGACGTGACTGAGTGGCTTCACTTTGACTTTTCACTTTCATGCATTGGAGAAGGAAATGGCAACCCACTCCGGTGTTCTTGCCTGGAGAATCCCAGGGACGGGGGAGCCTGGTGGGCTGCCGTCTATGGGGTCGCACAGAGTGGGACACGACTGAAGCGACTCAGCAGCAGCAGCAGCAGCAGCAGCAGCAAGCTGACTTTCCTCTATCCATGCTTTCCACCTTCCATCGTTTCTTGATTCTTTTCCTAGTGAAGGCGTTTTAAGGCACTGAGCTCATACACCACGTTATTTAGTGGTTCTCTGTTGCCTGTGGGTGGCATGAGTCGCTTCTCTCTTTTAGGCGCAGAAATACTAGTACTAGAAATAGCTCTGTGTGAATACCCTTTCCGTTCCTTTGACTTGCTTCTTGAGAATTAATTCCCAGCAGTAGAAGTATTAAGAGCCTATTTTTTGTATGTAGTCATCTTTATTATAGTTCATGAATAATTAGAAACAGACATGGATTTCTTTATTAAGACACCTAGACTCTAGTGAGCATCTGCTTTCCATGTGTTAGAAAATCCACTGCTGACTTGAGATGGGGAACAGGCCAGTGTCTTCACATCATCACGACAGATTCGCATCTCACAGGAAACCTGAAGGGGTCTCTGGGCCGCCCAGATCACCTCTGCCATCGTAACAGACACGTCCACCCTTCAGTGTCCTCTGGAATTCCTTACCCCTCTCCCTGGTGGTCGGATGGTAAAGAATCTGTCTGCCAATGCGGGAGACGTGAGTTCGCTCCCTGGTCCGAGGAGGTCTCACCTGCTGCAGAGCAACCAAGGCCGTGGGCCGCGGCTGCCGAGGCTGTGGTCTAGAGCCTGGGAGCGACAGCTGCGGCCGAACGCCCTGGAGCCGCTGCTGCACGACCCGGCGCACAGCTAGCAGGCTGAACGGCAGGGGAGGCAAGACCACGCCAACCCGACTCCAGGGGAAGCAGTAAGGGGTTAGGACTTGGTGACTGCAAACTGTTTCCAGCACAGCTGGACCTGCGCCAGGCCCACGGACACAGGAGGGTGCCTTTGCCCGTGACTTCCTTCCCCATCACAGGGCTAACGGAGGAGCACTGGCGGGAGCGGTCCACTTCCCCTTCCGCCCCTCTCAACAGACCTGGTGGGGGCTTCCCTCATCTTCGCGGCCTCCTTGCTGCTGTACTTAGGAAGCCTCGTCGGACGGAGCACCGTCGGGCTCACAGTCTGGCGAGCCCCCTCCCTGCATACCCCGATGTGCTTCTTCCTCCTCGGCCTGGCCTTGCTGGAGATCGCCCACTCCCCCGGCGCTGCCCCCCTGACCCTGGCCAGCACCCTTCCCATGGGAGGACGCCCTTGTCTCTCCCTGGCTGGGGATCCCGGCTGTGCTTCTTCATCCTTCTCGGGGGTCTGACTGTGTCTTGCTGGCTGCCCGTGCTTAGGACAGGCACGTGGCCACGTGTCACCCCTGCGTTACGCCTCGTGCTGAGTTGCCAGCTCTGTGAGCAGACGGCTTCGGGGTCTCTAGGCCTGAGATTCCTGCTGGCATTGCCTTTGACCACTTTCATCTGCCTCCTTCCATTCTGCGGCCACGACGACATCTACCACTTCTGTGACACGCCTGCCGTCATGCGCGGGCACCAGGCTGCCTCCGTGCCATTGGTGTGCCCGCTGCAGCCTCCCCTTCCTCCTGATCCTCTCTCACAGCCGTAAGGATGGAGTCAGCCCAGGGAGAGTGCTGGGCCTTCTCCACCTGCCCCTCCCGCCTCACGGTGGCTCTCCTGCGGTTCGGCTCCTTACCTACCTTTGCCCCAGCGCCAGCTCCTCCCGAGCAGATGGCCGGGCGGGGTCTGTGTTCTACACCTTTTTCTCACTACTGCTGAACCCCTGGATCCAAAGCATAAGGAATCAAGAGGTGACTCAGGCAGTGAGACTTATGGCAAGAACGTGCTGGTTCATGGAGCCAGAAATAGTCCTTCTTGGGAAAAATATTCCCCAAATCGGAGGTAGGGACATGATCCGAAGGACAGGAGGCTCAAAAAGAAAGAAAGAGGGAGTGGAGGAGGGAGGGCTGTGTCGCCTGGGAAATGCTAATCAGTACTCAGTCATCCACTTCCCATCAGATTCCAGTGCTGGACCATGGACCAGTCTCCACCCACATAATCAGCCTCCTCTCTCATCACAGTGTTTAAAATAAGGGCCAGCGCGGGACTGTCAGTGAAGAAAGGAGGGACGGCTGAGACGATGGCCGCAGTTGATGCAAGAGACGCCATCCTGTTGCCTGAAGGCAGGCAGGCCCGTGGCTTCACACGTCCACACAGCCTTTGCTTTCTCCCTTGTTCGGTTTCCATGGCCTTAATCTATTGTTTTATTTTTTACGTTTGAAATTCCTTTTTATTTTGATCCCATCACTTGCTCATCATTTTCTCTTTTGTCATTTCTTTTATTTAAAACTTATTTTTAATTGGAGGATGTTGCTTTTCATGTTGAGCTGGCTTCCGCCACACCCCAGCGCAAATCAGCCGAAGGTCTGCACATGCCCCTCCCCAGCGCATCACAGCGGTGTAGGTGGCACAGAGCGCCACGCGAGCCTCCCGTGTCACAGGGCAAGTCCTCACTGGCTGACTCACATATGGTAATGTGTGTGTTTCACTGCTACCCTCTCAAGAGACGTGTTACCCATGTTGACCGGAAATGTCGCGATACACTTTTGGAAAAGTACAATTAACATTACCGTGTGAAGCTGTTTAAAAGTGATTAAGGGTTCATTATACTGTTTAGGATTGTCTTTATCATTCAC
Organism: Litocranius walleri; assembly: GCA_006410535.1. Taxonomy (NCBI): domain Eukaryota; kingdom Metazoa; phylum Chordata; class Mammalia; order Artiodactyla; family Bovidae; genus Litocranius; species Litocranius walleri. The sequence continues at coordinate 423,901 of SJYG01000756.1, forward strand.
ATTTTGCTCTGTTAAGTTTTTGTTCCAACATTGTATATGGTATAAATTCAAGTTTATTATTGTAAAATTTTCAAAAATGATGTATCATGAAATTTTGAGTGAAGAAGAGTTTTTTGGTGAATTTCATGCAGATACTTTCTGTGACTGTTCGAGCAACATGCGTACCAGTGTCTCAGAATATGACAGTTCTGCTGAATATAGTTCTGAGTCAGACGATGTGGATATTAGACCAACAAAAAGACAAAAAAGAAATCTTAGTAATTGACTCTGATATGGAAAGTGAAAATAAAACTAACGGTGCTGGAGAGCGCTCCTGTGCTTCTAAAGAACAGCAGATTGAAGACAAGATTTCAAAAACATTAGAAGACTTTATAGGTGTGTCAGGTGTAACTATTGAACGTAATAACCCCCCCAAAAGTTGTTACTGTTTACTCAAACATGGGCATTTCAATATTCACTTACATAATAAAATTCCAGCCACAAGCATTAGTTTCTGCAAAAATTCTCTGGTCATTAAAAATCTGTCTGGCCAGACTATCTGACAGTGATCTTTTTATTTTCACAAAATCATACTTCTTTTTATGCTACTGAGTTTCATATGTTTTGGTATCGCCTCTTTAAGAAGTCTGTAAGGCCCCTTGAAGCAGAAGAAGGTGCTTGTTCTTTCTTTGTGTTTTCCGGTGCTCCTGTATTTGCTCGGCATATATGCTAGATACTTAGTCCCAGGCTCAAGACACAAACGTGAGCCCTAATCTTTCCTTCACATGAAAAAGGGATGATACTAACAGTGCGTTCTTGCAGCAAGGGGCTGGGATGACAGTCAAGTAATACCATGATGTGCACAGTTATAGTAGGAAAGGACAGAGCAAGCCTGACCTCTTTCTTTTAAGTCCTCAGTCATTTCCGACTGAGCAGCTCTCATTGTTTCTCAAGTTTGTCCAAGTCTGGCCTCTGGACGGCCACATCGGCTCTTCCTCTATGGTAAGTAGTATTGAGTCCAGACTCCAGGCTTGTTTTGCCTGCTGCCTGACAGGCCAGGGGATCGAGACACACGGTGTTGGGCCAGGACTCACCTTATTCAGACCAGTGGGCTCAGAAGACAGTGGACTAGTGTTCCGAAGAACCATCTTGCCGGAGTTAGAAATCGGGCTCCTTTGATAAGAAAGGAGGAGGGGGCCGCGGCTGGCCGCTGCACTTAGTGCTGCCGGGCCTTAGAGGGGCGCTGCGACCGACCTTTGTTCTCGCTGCTGTCCATGTGGGTCCAGTTACAGTGCTCCTGCAACCCTCCAGGACAAATGCTATTCTCTCTTCTGCAACCTTTTATCTCTGTATGAATGGAAAGTGTTAAACCTTCCTTTCAAGGTCAAGTCTGGGAGGCAGAGTGCAGAATGGGCCATTCTGTGTATTTCAGGCTATAGGTGACATTCTTTCACAGAGGGGCGGAGCCAGGATGACAGCACAGGCAACAGAGCACAAAGGTTAGAGCTAAAGCGGAAGGTCCCGTCTGGAGCCAGCTTCCCTCTTCGTCACAGTCGGGCTACTGACCAGACCTTTGGCTCTCTGTGCTGTGCCGGCTGAGTTGCTTCAGTCACGCCTGACTCTTTGCAGCCCTGTCCTTGGGACCCTCCAGGCAAGACTGCTGGAGTGGGCGGCCACGCCCTTCCCCAGGGGTCTTCCTGGGACTGAACCTGCATCTCTTAGCCTGTGTGGATCACAGCAAGCTGGAAAATTCTGAGAGAGATGGGCATGCCAGACCACCTGACCTGCCTCCGGAGAAACCTGCATGCAGGTCAGGAAGCAACAGTTCAAACTGGACACGGAACAACAGACTGGTTCCAAACTGGGAAAGGAGTACGTCAAGGCTGTATATTGTCACCCTGCTTATTTAACTTCTCTGCAGAGCACATCATGAGAAACACTGGGCTGGAAGAAGCACAAGCTGGAATCAAGATTGCCGGGAGAAATATCAGTAACCTCAGATATGCAGATGACACCACCCTTATGGCAGAAACTGAAGAGGAACTAAAGAGCCTCTTGATGAGGGTGAAAGAGAAGAGTGAAAAAGCTGGCTTAAAACTGAGCATTCAGAAGGCTAATGGCATCCGGTCCCATCACTTCATGGGAAATTGTAAGGGAGAAAGGGGAATCAGGGACAGATTTTATTTTTCTGGGCTCCAAAATCACTGTAGATGGTGACTGCAGCCATGAAATTAAAAGACGTTTGTTTTTGGAAGGAAAGCTATGACAAATCTAGACAGCATTATTAAAAAATAGAGACTTTACCGACAAAGGTCTAAATAGTCAAGGTTATAGTTTTTCAACTAGTCACATATGGATGTGTGAGTTGGACCATAAAGAGGCCCGAGCACCGAAGAATTGATGCTTCTGTGCTGTTGTGTTGCAGAAAATTCTTGAGAGCCCTTGGACTGCAAGGAGATCAAACAGGTTAATCCTAAAGGAAATCAACCCTGAATACTCACTGGAAGGCTGATGCTGAAGCTGAAGCTCCAATACTTTGGCCACCGGATGCTAAGAGCCAGTTCGTTGGAAAAGACCCTGATGCTGGGAAAGATTGAAGACAAAAGGAGAAGGGGGCGAAAAGGATGAGATGGTTGGATGGCATCACTGACTCAATGGACATGAGGCTGAGCAAACTCTGGGAGACAGTGCCGGACAGGGAGGCCTGGCGTGCTGCAGTCCATGGGGTCAAAAAGAGTCGGACACGACTTAGCAACGAAACAACAACAGGCATTTAGTTACCAGTTTCTATGCGGCATGGTTTCAGAGTCAGTAGATTTTTCTCCCGGCAACTTTTAGAAAATGAGTAATTATGTAGTGCCTATAAGATATAGGCACATTAAATTCAGCATAGGTGACCAGGAAAAAAAAAAGGAAGACAAAAGGAACGGAGAGAGGGAGAGAAAGGGAAGTGGGAAGTAAAATGGAAAACTTAGAGAAGAAAGGCTAAAGATATGCGGCTGGAATTAAAACTAGCTTGCCAGAAATGGCCCCGGTGCCACTCCGAGATGACTGCGACTGGCTGCAGCGGGAAGGGTCTGGACTTCAAGTTGCGTTCCAGCCCGAGGCTGGCAGCCAGCTGCTCCGCAGTGCCGCATCCGGAAGCGCTGAGCGGCACCCAAACTGCTGAACACACCACCTGCGAGGCCAGTCACAGCCTCTTTGCAGCCTGTGGCCGGCAGCCTGCACCCTCTGCTCTAGAGAAGCAGAATAGTTTTGTTTGTTCTTCCCGAGGGCACTCCTGATACTTGCTAATATGTATTCCTGCTCAGGACGCACTCAGTCCGACCAATCAGACTCTCGAGTGGCTGGCGGATTGTTGCTCGGGAATTGCTTTGCATTTTTCTTTCGGGATTGTTTCGATAAACTCCTGCCAAGTTCTTTCTCTCTTTCTCTCTCACACATAAGACTTCATTTCAACAACACTTTCAGAGTTTTCAGAGCTACTTGTCCTTGAGATGAAAACTTTAGGGGCTACATAAATGATCATTTAAATATTTTTTGTATGTATTTAAAATTTGGGGATAAAAAATATAATCAGTATGACGCTGTTATGTAAAAAAGTGAGTGAACTGAATTTAAGTCAAGAAAAACCTTAAGTAAATAATCCTGATAGCTCAAATAAAACATCAGTCATGAACACTGTCTGGATATGGCTGAAGTTTGAAAAGAATGTTGCTTCTACGTTTTATAATGTAGTCACTAGTGGCCACTGTTTCAAAGCTCTTCGATTGTAGGGCGCGCGATAGGATGCTGGATGGTATTTGGTGAGTAAATACAGGAATGCCCAGTGCTGTAACATTCTGCAAACAGAGAATACAAGACCTCTGTTAGGCGCTTAGTTCCAGCCTGGGTGATAAAATGCAATTGACTTGAATTACTCGCTCCCACTGAGGACCTATCCTGCTGCTGCTGCTGCTGCTGCTAAGTCGCTTCAGTCGTGTTCGACTCTGTGTGACGCCATAGACGGCAGCCCACCAGGCTCCCCCGTCCCTGGGATTCTCCAGGCAAGAATGCTGGAGTGGGGTGCCATTTCCTTCTCCAGGGGATCTTCCTGACCCAGATGTCCTGGATGCGTAGGCAGATTCTTTACCACTGAGCCACCAGGCAGGCCCTGTATAAATACAACATGGAGAGAAAAGTGCTGTAATTGCGGTGGGCACAGCCACCAGAGCATGCAGCAGGCGTGACTCCTTTTTGGAGGCGGGGAGGGGAGGGTATTAATGTGCATCAGAATAAGGCTCCATTGAGCAGGTGACACTTGGTTGAGTTTTGAAGGCTCCTTACAGTTTGTCTCAGCTCAGTTGTCTAGGTACACAAAATTAACCCCTACCTGGATATGTTGACACTGTGTGTCTGCCTAAACTACCTCGACCTGGGAGAATAAAAATCTAGGCAATAATTAAAACAAAGCTAAGTCTAGCAACAATTAAACCAATTTAGGATATCATGTCCGTAAACAATTCCTGTTTGTGTTCAAACATGGACCTGCAGGGGATGGTCAAGTTAAAAGGTGAGTTGGCCTCTTGGGGCTTGGTTGAACCCAAGTTGGCAGGGAGACCTCCAGAAATGAGGTGAGACGAGTGAGAGCTGAGAGGGAGCCCGGGGCTCTGTTCCCACCAGTCCCAGAGGCCCACATGGCTCCCCGCGGAGAGGCAGCGGGAAGGACTGAGCCCACGTGGGAGCGCCCCTCGTCCCGGGCGGTTTCTCGGGGGGGCAGTCTCGGGGGCTCCCAGGGCGCTGGGAGCAGGGCTCGCGCGTCGCCCGGCCTCGGGGAAGGCCGTGCCTGCCAGCTCTCGAGCAAGGAGCTGAAGAGGGCGGGGGACGCCAGGCTGGCCGGGCTGCTGTGTGGTCTAGACCCTGGACGCGCCCACCAGCCCTGCTGGCCCCGGGCTGTCCTCACCCTGGGAGGCGCTCCCGTGTGCAGCTGCGAGTGAGCCGGAGCGCCTGACCCCCCGGAGCCAGCAGCGGGGCGCCCTCGCCAGAACTCGCGCCTGGAGCACCCCACGGCGGGCCGAGACAGCCCGTGGGGCCGCAGAGTCAGACAGGCGGAGCGACCGACACTTTCCCTTTACCTGCTAACCACAGGCCAGCCTTCAGAAGCCACGCCGCTGAGCACGCGGGGAGGAGCGCCCGGCCCTGCCGGAGGTGCGGCCGGCTCCGAGGCTGGCTGGGCGCGGTGGGGACAGCCGCCTGCTCCCCCCCGTGGGGGGTCTCCGTGCTTTGCTGGGACACCCGGAAAACAGTGTGATCTACTCAGGGTTTCAAGTTGCGTGCCCAGTGCCTGCTGATGCTCGATGCTCAGTACGCTCTGGCAGACGAGTGAATGCATGGACCGTCCATCAGCTACACCGTGAGGCGAGGGGGTGGCGGGGCGCGCCAGCGTCTCCGTGGAGAGGACCACCTCTCCGTGTGAAGAGCGCCACGTCTGGAGGCAGAGCTGGTGTCACAGAAGAACTCACCAGAGAGGACGCAGCGCCGCCGGGGGCTGGCGGCTCCCGAGTGTGAAGAGGCCTGGCGCTTCCTGATCCAGCCTTCAGGGGGCAGGGGACTGTGCAGAAGCAAAGGCAGAATCAAACCCACAGCAGGCGAGAACATTCAGCTGCAGCCAACGCTCATGGCATTGCTGTTTCTGTCTCACTGAGGAGGCCCCAGAGGACAAGTACATTTGAAAGTGGAGAGAAGAGAGATTTCTCGTTGGCTCCTCAGTGCCTTGGATGAAGGCACAAAAGGCAACGATAATTTTATTTGTATAATTTATTTATCTCCTAAAAACCCAGTGTCTTACAATAAAACCCTTGACCATAGCCCGCCAGGCTCCTCTGTCCATGGATTCTCCAGGCAGGAATACGGGAGTGGGTAGCCATTCCCTGCTCCAGGGGATTGTCCCGATCCAGGAGTCAGACACGTCTCCTGCACAGTAGGTAGATTCTTTCCCATGTGAACCACCAGGGAAGCCCCATAATAAAACCTTAGCTGCAATAAGACGAAAATCAACTTGCACAGTATAAACTGTAGACGTTAAATATACTTGATGATATTGGGGCTGAGAAATGCTGAGCAATTGAGTATAACATCTAGTTTCAGGCTTCCCAGCAGCTAAGGCAAACAGGGAAACATGAGTTATGTAGCCCGTGTGGACAAGTAGGATGACATACGTGTGCTCAGTAAGCGATAAGTGTGCGTGTCTGGGTAAGCGCGTGGAGAATGCACTGAGAACTCAGGTGAGCCTTTATTCTAGGCAAGTTGAACATCTATTGTATAGGCAATGGGATTGTTGATCGCAGTGTTCACTGCTGTTTTTAAGCGCTCCAAAGGTATTCTACACAGTGAGTCTTGTATTTTTAAACTGCTTTGAAAACTGATGGATATTAAGGGCCATGTGTCTGAGGGTTGTGGCTTCCTTGAAGTGTGGTCCAGTACACAGTTATAACTTTAGGGAGCATGTTCGTTCAATTTCTAGCTGACAATGGGGAGAAACTGATTATTTGCTGGAATAAAGAATTGTAATTCTCCACAAGATCTCGATAGGCCAGCATGATGAGCTCAATCCTAAAGGTTAACTTTAGAAAGAGATGAGAGTAGGGGTGGGCTGTGGAGGGGCTGGGAGGGAGGATGGGGAGGGAGGGATCTACGTACACCCATGGCAGATTCTTGCTGAGGTTTGACGGAAAACGACAAAATTCTGTAATTATCCTTCACTAAAAAATAAATTAAAAAAAACTCCTTCACATGGTCAGTCTGAGTAGCGTTATCCTAAGGACAGGGGTGAAAGGAAATTTTTTTAAAAAGAGAGATGAGAGGAAAGGAAAAAAAAGAAGAGGGAAAGAAAGTAGCAAGAGAGGGAAGAGGAAGAAAAGAAAGAGAAGAAGGAAGGGCACCCACTGTAAGGTAGAGGCACACCCAGGCTGGCTGAGGCACGCCCCCGGGAAAGTGCCACGTACAAGCCTCGGAGGCGGGACAACAGCCGAGCAGGAACCGGAAGCAGACCAGGCTTCCGGGGGCCGACCCCCCACATCCCGACCCAATCGGGCGTCTGCACGAAGCCCCGAAACACCAATCACTGCTGCCGCTCGCGCCTTTCTCCTTGTATAGGAAAAACCTGGCCTGTGCATCAGCCCTCGCTATAAAACCGCCCCGCGCCCTTTCCCGCCGGGCAGACTCCCTTTGTCCCCTCGCTTGCTTGCCTCCGGGAGTTCTGCCCGGGAGCGACTGCCCAGTAAAGGCCTTGTACCAACGGTCCCTAGAGGCGGCTTTTCCTTCCCGCGGCGTTTCCTTACACCCACCTAACAGCAAACTCAGCCCAGGTCAAGAGCGTGGTGTGTCTGGAAATGAACGAGCACAGAAATGCTGCCTAGATTTAGCACAGTCTTGGACAGCAGCATCCAGAAGCGTGCAGACTCTGTGGCCGTATTTAGGGGTTAATCTCTGCTCTGACAATCATCGGTTGTATAACTAGGGGTGTGTTATGTAACTTCAGTTTCCTTGTCTCCCAAATGGGAATGTAAAGAATCAATAACATTTTTATCATTTAAAAATAAATGCAAATTCTTCACAGAAAGTTTGAAAAATGAAGAAAAGCGCGAAGAAAATAGCCATCTCGCGTTTTTCTCTTGACTGCACTGAGCGCCCGTGTTTCCGGCTTAGACTGGCCGCACTGCGCGCTCCGCAGCCCGCGTGGCCGCCTGGCTTTCTTCCTTTGCCTGCGTGCGCTGGTCGCTGAGTCGAGTCCCACTCCCTGTGACCCCAGGCTCCTCTGTCCATGGGGTTCTCCAGGCAGGGGTCCTGGAGCGGTTGCCCTGCCTCAGCCACAGGGTCTTCCCGACCCCGGGATCGAACCCTCCTCTCCTGTCTGCTGCATCGGCAGGCAGGTTCTTTATCACCAGCGCCACCGGGGAAGCCCTTTTCCTCAATGTAACATTGTATTTATGCACTTTCTCACTTCATTAAAACTCATAACAACTTTAATGTCCACAGCACCACAGTTCATGACACGAGTGTGCCTCGGACGGCTAGAATGCCGGCTGTGGGTGAGCACCGCTCTGCTTCCTCAAAAATTACTGTCCAAGCACACTGCACGCATCTTTCTGCATTTGGCTCCATATTCCAGACTGTTCCTCAGGACAGATCCTTCAGTGTGAGTAGTGACTCAGTGCATAGATTTTATTGGAAATTGCTGACTTTCTTTCTAGAAAGGATGTGCTCTTTTAGCATCAGAGTTCTAAGCTGAAGATCAGTACCTCTACATCCAGAGTCCTGGTAGCAGTCGCCGGCACTGATAGAAGCTCGGTAACTCTCCGGTATTCATGCCAACACAGAGGTTCATGGTTGCCTGGCACTGGGCCAGGTCCTGAGCATTAGTGAAGAGGGGAACCCAGCCCGTCCCTGGCCTCGTGGGGCTGGAGGGCCCTGGAGAGTACAGAGACACACAAGCAAACACAGAGGCAAGCGTGTCGTGAAAGGAGTGAGGAGATCCCTGGTCACAGATAGTAGCTCTCTTTCTTGTGCTCGATGGCTCCCCTTGGTGTCTCATTCACAAAGATTAAACATCTGGGGTAGAGAGTGTTGTGGGTGTGTTTACTTGCTGTGCATGGAGACAGAGGCAGGCTGGTGTGTGCACCAAATCTACTTCCAGAAAAGGAATTAAAATTCTCAAGGAGCAAGACTCTTAGGAACTTCCAGGTGAAAAACTCCTGACCCCAATTCCACCCATCTTCCAACCCTCTTTGGTTGAAGGACCTCAGCCTGAGCTGAGGATTGGAGACTGATCACCTCCTCTTGGCAGAGAATTTGAATCCTGGGCCTCCCTGAGAGCTCAGTTGGTACAGAATCTGCCTGCAATGAGGATACCCCGGTTCCATTCCTGGGTCGGGAAGATCCCCTGGAGAAGGGATAGGTGACCCACTCCAGTATTCTTGGGCTTCCCTTGTGGCTCAGCTGGTGAAGAATCCACCTGCAATGTGGGAGACCTGGGTTTGACCCCTGGGTTGGGAAGATCCCCTGGAGAAGGGAAAGACTACCCACTCCAGGATTCTGGCCTGGAGAGTTCCATCGATTGTATAGTCCATGGGGTCACAAAGAGTTGGACACGACTGAGCGACTTTCACTTTCCAACCCTTTTACCCCACACAGGGCTGTGCCATAGATGATGGCAGAGAGCGGAAGCCTTTAGAAAGAAAACCTTGCAAAGCCTGCAGGGAGCCAGGCTTTAAAAGGGCTGGCCGACCAGAATAAAAAGCACAACACATATTCAAAAGAAAAAAAGCACAAGTCAGCAAGAACATTAAGGTTGCATTATTCTGTTTAGGGAAAGCAGCAGTGTCCTTACATCATTTTCACATTCTTAAAGGTTGCGATGTATCTGCAGGCATCAGCACAGCAGAAACGAGCAAAAATACACTCCTGGTGGGGGAGAGCAAGGCCAATCAGGTGATTCTGTTAGCTTTGGTTTAACTCAGGGTGCCAAGTGTTCCCTGCCCCCCCTCTTCTGTGGCATGTGAAGTACTTAATCACTGGAAGCAAGGCCAAGCTCTGTTTCTACAGCAGGTATGATGTGTGGGGCTGGGTGTATAGTTGGAGGTGTGTTGTTTTGGATACCACATAAACTTGCCCTGAAATTCTTTCCAGCTGATCATCGGCAGCAGAAAGAAAACTGGGTGAAGAGATTCTGAAATAAAATAACAAAGTTCTTTCCTTTTGTGCATTCAACAATCGTCTACTTAGATGTTTTCTGTGCTAGTCATATGGACAGGACTTGATGTTTAATTTTGGGACCATTTATAGAAGCGAGGGCAGGATTAAGGGCACTTAGTGTTGCTTAATCCAAGCTCAAACTGTTCGCTGAGAAGTCCAGTGGCGAGCTGTTCGGGCATGAGTGGGGACGCAATTCAGAAAGCCAGCTGAGCAAGAAGGTGGCGGACTAGCGTCCCAAAGAACAGCCCAGTTGCATTGCTCTTGGATTGAGCAGTGTGGAAGTCACTGGAGGCCTCTGCTGGAGTGGTCTCTGGGTGTAAGATGGAAAGCAGATTGTGCTGCAGAATTAATGGGGGATGGTTGATGTGGAAAGGAGACCAGGAGGTCTTAGAGGATGGTGTAAGATTAAGGGGTTTCTTCTTCATTTTACCATGGGAGGTAACGTTGCTGTAGAGGGGATCAAAGGGAGATGTCAGAGACAGAGGGGATGACTTGTGCAAGATCCCAGAGAGGGCACAGGGGCTCAGATGGCTGGTTTTGCAGAGAGGGGACACTTCTGGAAAGGCATGTGGAAACGCTGTGGGTGTGGGGCTGGGCAGAGCTGTGGGTGTTCTGGGTCTAGAGCTGGTGAGGATGGTGAAGAGTTGCCTCCAGGTAGCTTCTGTTATTTATTTACTTTTTTTTTTTTCAGTGAGGTTGGAAGCTGGGTCATTACTGTGGTGAGACAGGAGAGAGCAGAAGAGAGGTCTTAAAGAGACCAGGGAAATTTGCTCAGTCGTCATGGGGACCAGAGGGAACAGCTGACTCAGAGGCTTGGGGATAGTAGTAAGGTTCATAACACCTTTTCCCCTCTCTTGTGGCACCAGACCAGAGAAGGCAATGGCATCCCACTCCAGTGCTCCTGTCTGGAGAATCCCATGGGCGGAGGAGCCTGGTGGGCTGCAGTCCATGGGGTTGCTGAGGGTCGGACACAACTGAGCGACTTCACTTTCACTTTTCACTTTCCTGCATTGGAGAAGGAAAGGGCAACCTACTCCAGTCGTTGGGACCTAACAAACGCCATGATAGGCTTCAGGGACTAAGATAGGCCTTATGGGAAAAGCTGAGTCATTGACCAAGGAGGTCATCCCTGCAGATGCCAGGACTTGTCTAATCAGCATACTCTCTGTAATCTGGTTTGAGTTTATCAGGACGTAAAAGACATCCCTCTGCAGCCAATAAAGATTAACCAATTAGTAAATACAAGGAAACTTCTGCAGCCAATAAAGATTAGCCAATCAGCCCTTGCCAATTCCCTGTAAACCTATAAATACTGCTGTAAATGTGGGCTCGGGGCTCTCTTGCTTCACTCCACTGCATTGGATGTGGCAGGAGAGCCCTAACTCGAGTTAGTCAATAAAACCCCTTCATGCTTTTGCATTACCATGGTTGACTTGTTCATTCGGTCAGATCGGAGACTTGGACTCGGAATATAACACAGTGCTCTTGCCTGGAGAATCCCAGGGATGGGGAAGCCTGGTGGGCTGCCGTCCATGGGGTCGCACAGAGTCGGACACGACTGAAGCACCTCAGCAGCAGCAGCAGAGGCGCCAGCATCAGCGGAACTTTGTGATCAGCTGTAGTCATGCTCAGCCTGGAGAGAAGATGCTGGATATTACAGAAGGTAACGGGATTGGCAGAAGGTCAAGAAGTGAAGTGTTGGCAAAAGACTGATGGAAGAGTTGGGCCATCGGTCTTGGTTGGCTGGAGCAGGGAGGGAAGCTGAAAGGAGACGTCTCTGGGAGAGCTGGGGGCATCAAGGCAGGCTTACAAGGGGGATGGACAGTCATCTTAATGGCGCTGACTCACATTTATGGAGAATTTCCTAGGGATCAGACACACTTCCTTTTCAGAACAATCCTAAGTGCTGTGTCCTATTGCTTCCTTCATAGGTGAGGAAATTGAAGCAGAAACTTCAGCAGTTTGCTCCAGATCATTCCACTGGTCAATGACACATGAGCTTGTGCTCTTGACAACCAGGCAAGGGATCAAGAGAGTAGAGAGATTTGTGCTCTGGGAATGGTATACTGTGCTTCCCTGGTGGCTCAGGGGTAAAGAATCCACCTGCCAATGCAGGAGATGTGGGTGCGATCCCTGGGTGGGTGGGAAACATCCCCTGGAGAAGGAAATGGCAACCCACTCCAGTACTCTTCCCTGGGAAATCCCATGGACAGAGGAGCCTGGTGGCGTGCAGTCCACTGGGGCGCCAAACAGGACTTAGTAACTAAACAGTAGCAGCAGTGGTATGCTGTGGATAAATATCTCACTGCTGAGCTGAACAGCTGTTCCTCCACCAGTGTTCATCACAGAGTTATTCATAATAGCGAAAAGGAGAAACAATCCGAGTGTCCGTGAACAGATGAATGGACAAACACAACGGGGTGTATACACACAGTGGAGTATCACTTGACCTTGAAAAGGAACGCAGTTCCGGCATAAGCCACTACATGGATGGGCCTTAGAAGCTGTGCTTTAGTGGAATAAGCCAGACACAGAAGGACAGACAGTGTATGATTCCACCTACTTGAGGCCCCAAGAATAGAAACAGTCACAGACGAAGCAGGACTGAGGCTGCGAGGAGCTGGGAGGAGACTGTGGGCAGTTTTAGTTTATTAAGTGAAACTTTTGTTGGGGATGATGAAAAGTTTTGGGTAGAGATAGAGGCGATGGTTATACAACATCGTGAGTGTATTTAATGTCGCTGAATTGTACACTGACACGGGGTTAAAATGATAAATATTACATAACATATATTTTACCACAACTTGAAAAGAAAAGATTTCAGTGGGGAGCTGCTTCTGGGTGACTACAACTAAAGAGCTGTTGAGGAAGTGAGACGCTGAACTTGGAGGGACGGTGGTTGGAGCTGAGGAAGGAAGGGAGAGGCGCAGAGCTGAGTGGGTCAGCCCGCAGGAACCCTGTGCCCTGGCGTTTGCCTGTCCTCGGGGGCAGCGCCTGGGGCATCAGCAGGCCCGATGCACGGGCCACACGGAGGATGCGAACCAGGCTGGGCTGATCCACGTCCACTTCCGCCCCTTCTCCAAACCCCCTGAGGCTCAGGGGCTGATTTCCGTGGCCTTCCTGATTATGTACCTGGTCAGCCTCAGCGGCAACATCTCCATCTTGCTCATCATCTGGACCCGCCACTCTCTGCACACCCCATGTACTTCTTCCTGGCCAACCTGGCGTCTCTGGAGACCTGCTACTCCTCCACCATTGCCCCTCTGACGCTGGCCAGCACCCTGTCCGCGGGGAGGCCCCTCGTCTCCCTGGCTGGCTGTGGTGCCCAGACGTTCTTCATCTTCCTGGGCAGCGCTGACTGCATCCTGCTGGCCATCATGGCCTATGACAGGGTCGTGGCCATCTGCCACGCTCTGCGCTGCAGCCTCGTGGTGAGCTGGCAGCAGTGCGCCCGGCTGGCCCTGGGCCCCCTGCTGCTGGGGTTCATCTTGGCCACGCAGCTGTGTTCATCTTCCGACTCCCCTTCTGCAGCATCAAGGAGATCGGCATGTTCGACTGTAACGTCCTGCCCATCTTGAGACTGGCCTGTGCGGACGCCCGGGTCCACGAGGCCATGCTCCTCATGGCGAGTGTCGCCATCCTCGCCCTCCCCTACCTGCTGATCGGCCTGTCCTTTGTCCTCATCGCGGCCGCCATCCTGGAGATCCGCGCTACAGACGGGGGCACGAGGCCCCCTCCACCTGCTCCTGCCTCGTGACTGTGGCTCTGCTCCAGCACGGGGGAGCCAGCCTCATCTGCCTGGGCCCCAGGTCCAGCTACTCCCCAGAGGCGCCAAGTAGTGTCTGTGGCTCACACCGTCCTCACGCCTGTGCTGAACCCCTTGATCGACAGCATGAGGAATTGAGAGCTTAAGCATGCTTTGAAGAGAGCGGTGATGAGGCTCCTGTCGTCCGAAACACTACAGACACCCTGGATGCCCCTCTGTGACGCCGTGCGGTGGGGCAGACGGCTGTGCTCGCTGAGAGGGGAGACGGGGAAGGCGGCCATAGGTTTTGCACTGTTACTTCTTCCTGCTTACATTATTTTCGAGAAGTCACTTTTCCTTTGTAAGGAAGAGATGGAAACAGTGGAAACAGTGGCAGACTTTATTTTTCTGGGCTCCAAAATCACTACAGATGGTGATTGCCACCATGAAATTAAAAGACGCTTACTCCTTGGAAGGAAAGCTATGACCAACCTAGACAGCATATTAAAAAGCAGAGACATTACTTTGCCAACATAGATCAGTTTAGTCAAAGCTATGGTTTTTCCAGTAGTCATGTATGGATGCGAGAGTTGGACTACAAAGAAAGCTGAGTGCTGAAAAATTGATGCATTTGAACTGTGGTGTTGGAGAAGACTCTTGAGAGGGCCTTGGACTGCAAGAAGATCCAACCAGTCCATCCTAAAGGAAAGCAGTCCTGAATGTTCATTGGAAGGACCGATGCTGAAGCTGAAGCTCCAATCCTTTGCCCACCTGATGCGAAGAGCTGACTCATTGGAAAAGACCCTGATGCTGGGAAAGATTGAGGGCAGGAGGAGAAGGGGATGACAGAGGATGAGATGGTTGGATGGCATCACAGACTCAATGGACATGAGTTTGAGTGAACTCCAGAAGTTGGTGAAGGACATGGAGGCCTGGCGTGCTGCAGTCCATGGGGTCGCAAAGAGTCGGACGCGACTGAGTGACTGAACTGAAGGAAGAGATGTTTTTAAGAGAACATCTTACCTGTTTGTTTTCTTCCCCATTATCTGTCCATTTCTTCCTTCATCCTCTCTCTATTGCTTGTACACACAGACACACACACACACGCGCGTTCACTTATCTCATATCATCTCTTTGTGCTTATCCATGGTTGATACGGCCTGAATATTTGCCTTTTTTCCAAATTCACAGGTTCAAATACTAATGCCCAGTGTGATGGCGTTAAAATATGGGTCTTAGATGAGAGGTGCTTAAGTCACGAGGCCAGAGCCCTGGCGAGTGGAATCACTGCTTTTATGAAGGAGACTCCTCAGAGCTCCCTAGCACCTTCTGCCGTGTGAGGGTACAATGAGAAGTCTGTGACCTGGAAGAAGACCTTTACCCAACCTCATTCTTAGATTCCTCACCCATAAAAAGGAATTAAAATACCCACAAGACCTAAATTCTGGGGTAGTTACAAGGATCAAAAGAGATAAGTGGAAGTGCTTTGTGACTTTATATTTTTTGTTATTATCATTTAGCCATGCACATGCGAGGTCTCAGCTCCCCAACCAGGGACCAAGCCCGTGCCGCCTGCGGCAAGAGCACAGCCTTAAGCAGTGGCCCCGGGAAGCCGCTCCGCTGTGGCTTTCAGAGGGAGATGAGGCGGCGGGCATCAGGCTCGCTAGCCTCAGCGCCACGCGCCGTGTGAAGTCTCTGTTCTTTCCTGTGAACTTCTCTCAGGGTGCAGTTCTCCAGTTCTCAGCAGACTCAAACATTGCACATATGGGCAGGGGCAGAGCCAGGAATAAAATACAAACCAAGCTAGCGCCGTCCCATATTATGATTTCCACAATGTAAGTGCCGAGTTTGTGCATTTTTGAATGATTTATCTTTAATCCTACATTATCTTCTAGGGAAAAGCGATGGGGAAAGCCTTAGAATTTTAAAGTTGTGTTGGTTTCTCTTTAACTTTGTACCTGGAGCTGAACCATCTCCATCTCAATCTCTGACTCTGAATTAGTCCGCTTCCAAATCACCCTTTGTTTGGACTTCCCTACTGGTTAAGACTCCATGCCTTCACTACAGCAGCCGCAGGTTGGATCCCCGGTTAGGGAAGTTCTGATGCCACTTGCTTTCATCTTATCTGTTCTCGTTCTTTCCCATTCTCTGCGCATTTCTCCTCCCGTTCTCTCTCTGTCTTGCTGTCTCTCACACATTCACATGTCTCACCTTCTCTCTTGTATACCCCTAGTTGATATGGGCTCCCGTGACGGCTCAGACCATGAGGAGTCCGCCTGCAGTGCGGGAGGCCTGGGTTTGATCCCTGGGTTGGGAAGACCCCCTGGAGAAGGGAAAGGCTACCCTACTCCAGTATTCTGGCCTGGAGACTTCCATGGACTGTACAGGCCATGGGGGTGCAAAGAGTCGGACACGACTGAGCGACTTTCACTCACTCACTGTGGACCATGCTCCCACCTGTGGAAGGTAGAGCAGGAAATAGAAAGGAAGTCAGAGGAAGCTCCAACCTGGGAGGAAGCTGAGTCCAGCCGTAGCTGGCACTGCCCTGGTGGTCCAGTGGCTAAGACTGTGAGCTCCCAATGCAGGGAGCATGGGTTCGATCCCCGGTGGAGAAACTAGATCCCACCTGCTCCAAGTAAAGATCTCCGAGCAGCAGTGAAGGTTGGGGAGGCCCCGTGCCAGAACTAAGCCCTGGAGCAGCAAAGGAACAAATAGAAGAAGGTAAAGCGCGGTTGCACCAGAGGCCGAGTGCTGCCAGCTCGGCGCCCTGAGGCACCAAGGGGCCCGCTGGGAGGGGAGGGCGCCTGAGCTGCCCGAGACGGGCTGAGGTCCGGGCAGAGGCGGGCAGCGGGGCGGGGCGGGCGCTCGCGGAGGGCACGCGGGGCTGGCACGGCCCCCGCTGCGCACCTCGGCCCGTCCGCCGCCGAAGCACGCCAGGGGCGCCGCAAGGGCTTGCTCTGATTTTTTCTGACGCGTATCACAGGCCTCAAGGGCAGAAACCGCGGCCAGGACTCCCGTGACAGGAAACTGACGCGCCACTCATCCTCCTGAAAGACAAGAAGCCGGAAGGGTCTTCTGCAGCCCCTCGCTTGTCCCGCAAGGGTCTAGGAGGCCGGCATCTGCAGGACCCCGGTCCTGCGCAACACGAGGCGTCTGGGGGAGGCAAACGGGCACGGCCAAACCAGCGTGAAGAATACCGCACTGAGCAAAATAAAACGAATTGTTTGCTGCGGGTTTGTTCGGCGCCTGAACGTGCAAACTTGCCGTCCTGACTTCACGGCGGGGGTGCCATGCTGCCGCGCTTCTAACCTCTGTCGCCACCAAACTGGTTATTCCTTGGACTCTCTTAGGAAACGTTTTTTCCTGCCGAGCCTACTTTGGAAAATGCGGCCACAGCCGATCCTGGCTGAACACCGAGAGGGGGACTTCCCTAGTGATTGAAACGCTCCAGGCACTTCTCAGTTCCCCAGACTCTTTGAGCAAATAGTGTGGTTAGAAGTTAGCAGCCTTTCCTAGTGACTGAATAAGGAGTTAATGATTGCCATATATCAACGCATTCATCATCACAAGAACGCATGAGATGCGTGTTGTTATGACCTCTGTTTACATATGAGGAGACTCAGACACGGGGAGGAGGAGTATCTCGTTCAAGGTCACACAGCCAGTCAACCTAGAACCGAGCTTTGACCTAAGCCGTGTGGTTTCAAAGCCTGGACACAAAACCGCTGTCTCCCCCAGTCTGTGACTGCCCTGTAAGAGCCTGGGGAAATTGCTTCATTTTCCTGCCATTCTGCTCATTTCAGCCTGTCAGTCGTGTCCAACTCCTTGAGACCTCATGGACTGCAGCACACCAGGCTTCCCTTTCCACCACCAACTCCCGGAGCCTGCTTCAACTCATATCCATCGAGTTGGTGATGCCATCCAATTCAATTGCTTAATAAAACAGGGACAATAATATTTACTCTGTCTCCCTAAGTTACTGTGAGGTCTCCAGGGAAAGAACTCCCAAACATAACAGGACAATAGAAGGCGCAGCAAGGCCATGCAGACGTCCGCATGGAGTAATACACTAGGTGGTGTATTTTTCTGATTACAAAATGTTTAAAGACGTAAGTGTTCAATTGCGTCTCACCTGAGGTTTCCCTGTGCTTATCCTGTTAACTCTTGACAGCTGTTTCACAGCAAAGCAAGCCTGTCTTCTCTAGCTCAGGAGTAACAGGACACTTCTTTGCAAGACGCTTCCCTACTATGTCTCCCACTTACCAGGCTCTTCAGAGGAGAGCTGTGTGTCTAGGGGCTCCAGGGACTGAGGCATTCATATAAACATACAAACCAATGAGTATGGTGCAAATTATTTATATTGCCAAATCACAGGCATAGTCTTGTGCTATGAGGAGATTTGTGGGTAGAAAAAACATCTGAACAACATGATATAAACACCCTGTAAACAAGACACATTACTTTTAAACAATTTATTTTATTGAAGTATAGTTGACTTACAATGTTGTGTTAATTTCTACGGTACAGCGAACTGACTCAGTTATACATATATATCCATTCCTTTTCATATTCCTTTTCCATTATGGCGAATTTTATAGCACATTGACTATGTTTCCTGTGCTGCACAGCAGGGCCTTGTTGCTTATCCATTCCGTATATAATAGCTTGCCTCTGCTAATTCCAAACTAATGGCAACCCACTCCAGTGTTCTTGCCTGGAGAATCCCAGGGACGGGGAGCCTGGTGGGCTGCAGTTCATGGGGTCGCTAAGAGTTGGACACGACTGAGCGACTTCACTTTCACTTTTCAATTCCATGCATTGGAGAAGGAAATGGCAACCCACTCCGGTGTTCTTGCCTGGAGAATCCCAGGGATGGGGGAGCCTGGTGGGCTGCCATCTATGGGGTCGCACAGAGTTGGACACGACTGAAGCGACTTAGCAGCAGCAGCAGCAGCAGCAGTCCATTCCCCCTCATCTGACAAGTCTGTTCTCCATGTTTTTAAAATACATTATTTTAGACACACATAGTCCATCCTTCAGTGGAGCACGGGGCAACAACTGCACTTAGTTTTAAGGTGCAGGAAGGTCCTTTGATCCTTCTCAGGGAGAGGAGAGGAGAATCTGCAGGGAGCGTGTGTGTGCGTGTCTGTGTGTGTGCGTGTGTGTGTGCGTGTGCACGTGTGCGTGTGTGCGTGTGCGTGTGTGTGTGTGAGCAGTCAACTATTCTTGATTTAGCCTCCAAATTATTGCAGTGTGCCTACCTTGTGGTGGCCCTGGAAGGTGAATAATATAAGATAGATTTTGTTTTCTTGGGCTCTAAAATCACTGTGGACAGCGACTGCAGCCATAAAATTAAAGAAATGGTTGCTTCTTGGAAGGAAAGCTATGACAAACCTAGACAGCATATTAAAAAGTAGAGACATCACTTTACCAACAAAGGTCCATCTAGTCAAAGCTATGGTTTTTCCAGTAGTCATGTGTGGATGTGAGAGTTGAGCCATAAAGAAGGCTGAGTGCTAAAGAATTGATGCTTTTGAACTGTGTTGTTGGAGAAGACTCTTGAGAGTGCCTTGGACTGCAAGGGGATCCAACCAGTCCATCCTAAAGGAGATCAGTCCTGAATATTCATTGGAATAGTGCTGAAGCTGAAGATCCAATACTTTGGCCACCTGATGTGAAGAATCAACTCTTTGGAAAAAACCCTGATGCTGGGAAAGATTGAAGGCAGGAAGAGAAGGGGACGACAGAGGATAAGATGGTTGGATGGCATCACCGACTGGATGGACATGAATCTGAGCAAATTCCCGGACATAGTGGAGAACAGAGGAGTCTAGTGGGCTGCAGCCCATGAGGTCACCAACAGCTGGACACGACTGAGCGACTGGCCGACAGCAACACTGCCGTTAGCGTAAATGTGAGCAACTGGGTACAAGACAACCCAGGATTTGCTTTTAAAAGAGATCTGAGCAAGGACTCTTGAGGTCGGGAGGGCAGAGGATCATGGAGACCATCCAAGTGAGCTGGGGAAGGCCTCAGTCTTGAGGAGGAGCAGGGCCTTGACAGAAATGAAACGCAGAAAGGGCAACCCAGGCAGAGATAGGTGGGAATCACGGGCACAGTGGGTGCAGAGAAGAGGCGAGAGTTTGGTGAGGCTACTGGTGGGTGTGTGTGTGTGTGTATGTGTGTGTGTGAGGCAGTAACAGAGCATGGGGCTTGGAGCCAGACTGAGTAAAGTCTTGAATGCTATTTGAAGAGGACTCTGGGCCTTCTCGGAGAAGGCAATGGCAACCCACTCCAGTACTCTTGCCTGGAGAATCCCAGGGACGGGGGAGCCTGGTGGGCTGCCGTCTATGGGGTCACACAGAGTCGGACACGACTGAAGCGACTTAGCAGCTGGGCCCTCTACCCTTGTAATGAGAAGCCACTGATGAATTTCAATCAGAAGAAAGAGAAAATGGAATCATTTTACCAGAAGATTCATTTAGTAAATTTGGTATACAATGGCTAAGTGCCTGGGCTTCCTGGTGGCTCAGATGGTAAAGAATCTGCCTGCAATGCAGGAGATCCTCATTCCATCCCCGCGTCAGGATCTCTGGGTCAGAAAGATCCCCTGGAGGAAGAAATGGCCACCCAATGCAGCATTCCTGCCTGGAGAACCCCATGGACGGAGGAGCCTGGAGGGCTGCGGCCCGCAGGGTCGCAAAGAGTCAGACAGGACTGGAGCGGCTAGGCAAGGCTGCAGGCTGAGGGCCTCGCGTGCCTCTGGCCTGATGGCCGGGGCTGGGCTCACATCCACGACGAGGAGGCGCAAGGCGGCCAACCCCCGCCAACCCCGCAAAGCTCATGGAAGGTGTGGGGTAGCTGCACAGAGGCAGAGCTGTGATGAAGCCCAGTGTGTCACTGGAGCACATTTGAGGGACACGATCCTAGAGTGGCCAGCATTGTCCAGTTCAGATACGGAGGAGGGAGCGCCGAGGCGGTGGCGTGGCCCAGCGCTGGCATTCCTCTGGGGTCTGAACTGCGTTCCTGGCTGCTACCGAGATGGCCCCTGGCCTTCGCTCCCGTGTGTGTCCCCTCACCTTGAGTGGGGGCTGAACCCAGTGATTCCCCTTTTTTTGTTTAGTTTTTTGAATGTTGAGCTTTTTTAATTAATTCAGTTTTAAATTGAAGGATAATTGCTTTACAGAGTTTTGCTGTTTTCTGTCAAACCTCAACATGAATCAGCCATCAGTTCAGTTCAGTCGCTCTGTCGTGTCCGACTCTTTGCGACCCCATGAATTGCAGCACGCGAGGCCTCCCTGTGAATCAGCCATAGGAACACATATATCCCCTCCCTTTTGAACCTCTCTCCCATCTCCCTCCGCATTCCACCCCTCTAGGTAGGAACAGAGCCCTGTTTGAGTTTCCTGAGTCATACAGCAAATTCCCATTGGCTCTCTATTTCACGTATAGTAATGGAAGTTCCCACGTTGCTCCTTCCATCCCTCTCACCCTCTCCTCCCCCTCCTTTTTCCTCAAGTCTGTTCTCTTTGTCTGTTTCTCCATTGCTGCCCTGCAACTAAATTCTTTGGTACTATCCTTCTAGATTCCCTATACATGCATTGGTGGTGAAGTCGCTCAGTCGTGTCCGACTCTTTGCAACCCTGCGGACTGTAGCCTACCAGGCTCCTCCGTCCATGGGATTCTCCAGGCAAGAATACTGGAGTGGGTTGCCATTTCCTTCTCCAGGGAATCTTCCTGACCCAGGGATCAAACCCAGGTCTCCCGCATTGGAGGCAGAGGCTTTAACCTCTGAGCCGCCAGGGATTAGTATACAATATTTACCTTTCTCTTTCTGACTCGCTTCACTCTGTATAATAGGTTCTAGGTTTGTCCACCTCATCAGAACTGACTCAAATGCATTCCCTCTGATGGCTGAGTAATATTCCATTGTGGATTTGTACCACAGCTTCTTTATCCATTCATCTGTCGATGGGCATCTAAGTTGCTTCCAAGTTCTAGCTGTTGTAAATAGTGCTGCAATGAACAATGGGATACACGTGTCTCTTTCAATTTGGTTTCCTCAGGGTGTATGCCTAGGAGTGGGATTGCTGGGTCATATGGTGGTTTTATTCCTAATTTTTTAAGGAATCTCCACACTGTCTTCCATAGCAGCTGTATCAGTTTACCTTCCCACCAATAGCACAAGAGCGTTCCCTTTTCTCTGCACTCTCTCCAGCATTTATTGTCTGAACTTTTTGATGATGGCCATTCTGACCAGTGTGAGGTGATATCTCATTGTAGTTTTGATTTTTATTTCTTTAGTAATGAGTGATGTTGCGCATCTTTGCCTGTGTTTGTTAGCCATCTGTATGTCTTCTTTGGAGAAATGTCTGCTTAGGTCTTTTCCCCACTTTTTGATTGGGTTGTTAGTTTTTCTGGTATTGAGTTATATGAGCTGCTTCTATATTCTGGAAATCAATCCTTTGTCAGCTGTTTCATTTGTATTATTTTCTCCCACTCTGAGGGCTGTGCTTTTAACCTGGATTACAGTTTCCTTTGCTGTGCAGAATCTTCTAAGTTTAATCAGGTCCTGCTTCTTTACGCTTGCTTTTATTTCCACTACTCTGGGAGGTGGGACTCACTTTTAATCAACAGAATACAGCTAAAGTGGCGTCACAGTGAGGTTAGGTTCTAAACACGTTTTGGTTTCTCTCTCTCCCTCTCACCTGCTTGGTCTGATGGACTTGAGCCGCCCTAGGAAGGGGCCCATGGGCTTAGGAACAGCCCTGATGAACTGAATCCTGCCGGCAACCATGTGAGTGACTTCAGAAGCAGGTTCTCTCCCAGCCAAGCCCTGAGATAAGGCATAGCCCCCAGGCAACACCTTAACTACAGTCTTGAGGCAGAGGCACCCAGCGAAACTGCACCTGGATTCCTGAATCACAGAAACCATAAAGACAATGTTGTTTCATTCTGTTTTAGGGCAATTTGTTACGCGGCTAGAGACAACTAATGCAAAGGGTAAGGGGGTGAAAAGCAGGACTCAGGAAGTGTATTCTCCACCCTCCCTGCAGTGGGGAAGATGGGGGAGCAGAGAGGATCTTCCCCTTCAGCTCTCTGGTTCCCGTGTCTCCTCTGACCCAATGACACAGCCCGGCCGGGCGGCCTCCCGGTGCAGGACCCACAGCAGCCCTGAGGGCAGGATAGGCTCAGATTCAGGTCTTTCCTCCTGTGGGGACCAGATGGGCTTAGACGGAAGAGAAGGAAGCAGAGACCCAGACCCCAGGGGCCTCTTTTTACTTTGTTTGAAAAAATGAAATTAACTATTGGTCATCTATAACCAAAATGCAAACACTTAAATTAATCTTATTACACTTGTTTGTGACCCGAGTCACAAACTGGACTGTAGCCCGCCAGGCTTCTCAGTTCACGGGATTTCCCAAGCAATAATACTGGAGTGATCACCACTTCCTCCTCCATCCCTGACCCCGGAATCAAACCGCATCTCCTGCATGCTGCTGCACCACCTGGGGAGACCTAATGGTTGAAGTAAGTGAGTAAGTGTCAGTCTCTCAGTCGTGTCCAGCTCTCTGCAACCGTGTAAAGAGCCTCTTGATAAAAGTGAAAGAGGAGAGTGAAAAAGTTGGTTTAAAGCTCAGCATTCAGAAAACTAAGATCATGGCATCTGGTCCCATCACTTCATAGCAAATAGATGGGGAAACAGTGGAAACAGTGTCAGACTTTATTTTTGGGGGCTCCCAAATCACTGCAGATGGTGATTGCCGCCATGAAATTAAAAGACGCTTACTCCTTGGAAGGAAAGTTATGACCAACCTAGACAGCATATTTAAAAGCAGAGCCATAACTTTGCCAACAAAGGTCCGTCTAGTCAAGGCTATGGTTTTTCCAGTGGTCATATATGGATGTGAGAGTTGGTCTATAAAGAAAGTTGAGCGCTGAAGAATTGATGCTTTTGAACTGTGGTGTTGGAGAAGACTCTTGAGAGTCCCTTGTACTGCAAGGAGATCCAACCAATCCATCCTAAAGATCAGTCCTGGGTGTTCATTGGAAGGACTGATGTTGAAACTGAAACTCCAATACTTTGGCCACCTGATGCAGAGAGCTGACTCATTTGAAAAGACCCTGATGCTGGGAAAGATTGAGGGCAGGAGGAGAAGGGGACGACAGAGGATGAGATGGTTGGATGACATCACCAACTCAATGGACATGTGTTTGGGTGGACTCCGGGAGTTGCTGATGGACAAGGAGGCGTGGCGTGCTGCAGTCCATGGGGTCGCAGAGAGTCGGACACGACTGAGGGACTGAACTGAACTGAGAGTGTAGCCTGCCGGGCTCCTCTGTCCATGGGATTCTCCAGGCTAGAATATTGGAGTGGATTACCATTCCCTTCTCCAGGGGATCTTCTTGGCCCAGGGATTAAACCCGGGTCTTCCGCACTGCAGGCAGATTCTTTACCATCTGAGCCACTGGGGAAGCCAGACAGTGAATGAGCCACACTCAGTGTTTCGAGGAGGGCATGGCAACCCACTTCAGTATTCTTGCTGGGAGGAACCCAGGGACAGAGGAGCCTGGCGGGCTCTGGGCCATGGGGTCTCAAAGATTTGGACACACTGAGCTGAAACAGCACTGCTTCTTTAATGCAGAAGCAGCCGCGCTCTAGACACGGCGGAAACCTGGCACCAGGGCAGAGAGGGAAGATTAAGTGCATTGGGAGAAGGGGCGCCTGCCCAGCCTCAGGCCAGGGCGCTCTGCGTCTCCTGGAGCCGCCGCAGCCCACCGGGCGGTGCCAGAGTCTTCCTCACCCGCCTTTGCACTCCCCTTGCCCAGGTCCCTTGTCCCTCAGTAGCTTGCCTTTCTTCAGCTTATTTTACACAGCTAGCTTCTGGAAGTCAGACTTCTGCCTGTCATGGAAGGGCAAATATTAATAGAAGATGAACAAAATTGGGTTCACATCTAACAGGAGTTTTAAAAAAGGCTTGAAGGCTGTCCTAACGCCCTTTAAATAGATGTCACGAGAGCTCTGATGACGCTTCCCTTCACGGGCTCCTGGGCGCCCAAGTGCAGTTAGGAAGCCTTTTAAAAAATTGTAATAAAATTTTAAATAAATTTTCCTTTGTTTTGCCCGTGCTGTGCAGCACATTGTCCCCAAACCAGGGTCAAATCTGTGCCCTGAACTGGGGTGTGGAGTCTTGACCACCAGGCTGCCAGGGAAGCCTGAGGGGGCACTTTATTCTCGCTTTCATGAGTTAAAAGTTTAAGGAAAATCAAATAGTCATCTCTGTTATGGCCGCATCGGATAACCAAAAGGTCATTTTACTTTTCTTCACATAAATATCCTTTCATAGGAAACCCATTTTCTTTGTTTCCTGGTTTTACTGAGATATAACTGACACATAACGTTGCGTTAGTCTAAGGGGCGCCACGCGAGTTTACAGAGAATTGTTGGCGTATAGTTGGTTTACAGCGTTGCGTTAGTCTCAGGTGTAAGGTGGTCCGGTTATCCGAATACTCATTCTCTTTCGGATTCCTTTCTCATGTAGGCTATCCCATAAGTCTGAGTAGAGCTCCCTACGCCATTCTTGCTGGTTATCTATTTTACATACAGCAGGGTGTGTATGCCAATCTCAAATTCCTAATTTATCTGTCCCTGCCATGTTGCCCCTTTGGTAACTATACATTTGTTTTCAAAACCTGTTAGTGTTTCTTTTTTGTAAATAAGTTCATTTACATCAAATGACTGGATAAATGCATATTCTGCAAAATGATTGTCATAATATATCCATCACCTCACACAGTTACAATTTGATTTTTATTATGATGAGAACTTTTAAGGTCTATTCTCTTAGCAACTCTAAATACATAATATAGTATTGCTAACTGCATGTAATGCTGTACATTATGTCCCCAGGACTTACATATTTTATAATTGTACTTTTTGACCCACTTCACCCATTTTGCTCCCCAGCACCCACTTCTGGCAATCATCTGTTCTCTGTATCTATAAGTTTGCAGAAATCAAATGTCTGATTATCTAGTAAATGTATTTTCTAGGTGTTATAGAATCATTCAAGCACAATATCCACAAATAAAAATAAAGAATGTGTGATGTTCTGGATCTTTGACTTAGTAAGAATAGAAAGCTAGATTTCTAATTATAAATAAAAAGATATGCAACAAACAGCAAAGGATAGATGTTCAACCAAATCACGCCTCTGTGCACCTGAACCATTGTAAGTCAACTATGCCTAAATAAAGTATATACATTAAGGAAAAGAAAACTTAGAAAAAGAGAAAAGGTTGAGAAGCACCAGTTTTGATCAACTCTTTATCTCACAGATAAGAACACAGGTTGTGTGATGTCAGGTGGCAGCTGTTTTATGGTGGAAACTCTGTCTAGAATGCAGTGCTCCCGGCCCTGTGTCAGCAATTGCTCCGTGGCCCCAGAGCTGCCCTCCCCATGTAGAAAAGCCATCTGGTGACAGGAAAAATCCCTTAAGTATTCAGACAAAGGTAAGGAGCAAGAAAGAGTGGTGGAAGTTATAGGGAGGGAAATATTTGTTCTGCATAACAAAAAATTTTAAACAACAGGTGGAACTGTTCAACCAGAGAAAGTGTTTGGGAGTGTCTGGAATAATTGTAAAAAAAAAATTACAGTACGTTGAGGCAGAGGCTGAAAGGCTACCCTTGATCATCTCCTAGGTCCTTTTCAGACTTATAATGTAGAGAGCTGTTGACGTGTCTGCGTCCTCAGAAGACTGTTCTAGAGCGCTGAGCTTCGCCATCCTCGTTAACAAACGTGTGTTAAGGAGAGAAGCTGGACCGCGGTTTCTGACCTGTTCGCCTTTCCCACTGCTGACCACCTGGGGGCGCACGAGCCTTCCTCGGACCCGAGACGGGACGGCGACCCCGGATCGTCGGCGGCAGGGACGCGGACCCGGGCAGGGCGAAGCTGCAAACAGTCCTCCCGCCGCAGACTGCCTGCTCGAGAGGCCAGCACGCCAGCAAGGATGGCGCATCGAGATCGCACCGGAGGCCGAATTCTGCTAGGATTATGGAAAAACCCAATTTTTAAAATATGCATAATTTTAAAAGTCTTTACTGAACTTGTTATAATACTGTTCCTGTTTCATGTTTTGGCCTCGGTTCCTAAGCGGGGATGGAACCCACACCGCACGCCCCCACCCCCATGGAAAGGGGAAGTCTTAACCACGGGAGGGAAACCACAGAGCCAGGAAAATATTCACAGCATTTAATCTGGTTGGATAGCGCAGATTCTTTCCCTGAATTGAGAATTGACCCTTCGCCACCACCGGTCCCTTTTTTTGAGCTCCTCTCCTTATCTGCAGGACATAGCGTTTGATCCCGAGCAGGAAGACGGACAGGGAAGAGGAAAGAAAGCGGAGGTGCGGGGGCGCGGGGGTAGGGGAGGGGAGACGGAGGGGCAGGGGAAAACACGCCCAGCTCTCGGAAGGGAACAGCGGCCGGGCGAGACTGATGGCAGGAGGAGCCGGGGGCGACAGAGGACGAGATGGCTGGATGGCATCACCCACGCGATGTCAGGAGTTTGAGCAAGCTCTGGGAGTTGGTGATGGACAGGGAAGCCTGGCGTGCTGCAGTCCATGGGGTCGCAAAGAGTCGGACATCATTGAGCGACTGAACTGAACTGACTCACGTGGGGAAATCAGATAGGAAATAACAGCTTAAGGTTTCCAGTACAAACATCTTCCTTTTACACCTCTGACCCACAGGAGACGAATCAGCCGCTCCTCCTCTGGCAACAGGCCTCACAGCAAACTGGGAAGCTGTAACATCTCTGATTTCCCCCCTAGAGAAGCAGTAACTTTGCAAAGGCATCCACACGGTGAGTGCCAGCTGTTCTGACTGCATCACTGAACGGCGTACATTTCTCTGACGGATCCCCATGGCCGACATCATAAAATCCAAATTCTTTATCCCAGCCCACCACACCCTGCCTCACCTCCAGTAATTTTCACGAAGAGTTTTTCAGCTCCAACCCGCAGTTCCCGGACCTTACACATTCCTTTACTTGGAATGCCCTTCCTCCAGGCAGAATTAGTAGCTCTCTCTCCCATCTACTGGGAGGCTTCCCAGTTGGCGCTAGTGGTAAAGAACCCGCTTGCGATGCAGAAGACACAAGAGACACAGGTTCAATCACTGTGTCCGGAGGATCTCCCAGAGGAGGGCATGGCAAACCCACACCAGTATTCTTGCCTGGAGAATGCCAAGAACAGACGAGCCTGGTGGGCTACAGTCCATGAGGTCGCAAAGGGTTGGAAGAAGGGTGTTTGCTATGACCAGTGCGTTCTCTTGGCAAAACTCTATTAGCCTTTGCCCTGCTTCATTCTGTACTCCAAGGGCAAATTTGCCTGTTACTCCAGGTGTTTCCTGAATTCCTACTTTTGCATTCCAGTCCCCTATAATGAAAAGGACATCTTTTTGGGGTGTTAGCTCTAGAGGGTCTTGTAGGTCTTCATAGAATCGTTCAACTTCAGCTCTATAGCATTACTGGTTGGGGCATAGGCTTGGATTACCGTAATATTGAATGGTTTGCCTTGGAAATGAGCAGAGATCATTCTGTCGTTTTTCAGATTGCATCCAAGTACTGCATTTTGGACTCTTTTGTGGACTATGATGGCTACTCCATTTCTTCTAAGGGATTCCTGCCCGCAGTAGTAGATACAATGGTCATCTAGTTAAAATCATCCATTCCAGTCCATTTTAGTTCGCTGATTCCTGAAATGTCAATGTTCATTCCTGCCATCTCCTGTTTGACCACTTCCAGTTTACCTTGATTCATGGACCTGACATTCCAGGTTCCTATGCAATATTGCTCTTTACAGCATCGGGATTTACTTCCTTCACCAGTCACATCCACAACTGGGTATTGTTTTCGCTTTGGCTCCGTCTCTTCATTCTTTCTGGAGTTATTTCTCCGCTGATACGAACAAAGCTAGCGGACATGATGGAATTCCAGTTAAGCTATTTCAAATCCTAAAAGATGATGCTGTGAAAGTGCTGCACTCAATATGCCAGCAAACTTGGAAAACTCAGCAGTGGCCACAGGATTGGAAAAGGTCAGTTTTAATTCCAATCCCAAAGAAAGGCAATGCCAAAGAATGCTCAAACTACCGCACAATTGCACTCATCTCACATGCTAGCAAAGAAATGCTGAAAATTCTCCAAGCCAGGCTTCAACGGTATGCGAATGGTGAACTTCCAGATGTTCAAGCTGGAGGAATCAGCGATCAAATTGCCAACATCCACTGGATCTTTGAGAAAGCAAGAGAGTTCCAGAAAAACATCTACTTTTGCTTTATTGATGATGCCAAAGCCTTTCACTCTGTGGATCACAACAAAATGTGGAAAATTCTGGAAGAGATGGGAATACCAGACCACCTGACTTGTCTGACCTGACCTGACCTGTCTCTTGAGAAATCTGTATGCAGGTCAGGAAGCAACAGTTAGAACTGGACATGGAACAACAGGCTGGTTCCAACTTGGGAAAGGAGTATGTCAAGGCTGTATATTGTCACCCTGCTTATTTAACATATATGCAGAATACATAATGAGAAACGCTGGGCTGGATGAAGCACAAACTGGAATCAAGGTTGCCAGGAGAAATATCAATAACCTCAGATAGGTAGATGACACCACCATTATGGCAGAAAGTGAAGAAGAACTAAAAAGCCTGTTGATGAAAGTGAAAGAGGAGAGTGAAAAAGCTCGCTTAAAACTCAACATTCAGAAAACTAAGATTGTGGCATCTGGTCCCATCACTTTATGGTAAAGAGGGGGAAACAGTGGAAACAGTGTCAGACTTTATTTTGGGGCTCCAAAATCACTGCAGATGGTGATTGCAGCCATAAAGTTAAAAGACGCTTACTCCTTGGAAGGAAAGTTATGACCAACCTAGACAGTATATTACAAAGCAGAGATATTACTTTGCCAACAAAGGTCCATCTAGTCAAGGCTATGGTTTTTCCAGTGGTCATGTATGGATGTGAGAGTTGGACTGTAAAGAAAGCTGAGCACTGAAGGACTGATGCTTTTGAACTGTGGTATTGGAGAAGACTCTAGAGAGTCCCTTGGACTGCAAGGAGATCCAACCATTCCATCCTAAAGGAAATCAGTCCTGAATATTCATTGGAAGGACTGATGTTGAAGCTGAAATTCCGTACTTTGGTCACGAAGAGCTGAGTCATTTGTAAAGACCCTGCTGCTGGGAAGGATTGAAGCCGGGAGGCGAAGGGGCTCGCAGAGGCTGAGATGGCTGGATGGCATCACCGACTTAGTGGGCATGAGTTTGAACAAGCTCTGGGAGTTGGTGATGGACAGGGAGGCCTGGCGTGCTGCAGTCCATGGGGTCGCAGAGTCGGACACGACTGCGCGCCCGCGGCCAGGCGGGACGGCCCCTCGGCCGGCGCGGGCCCTTTAAGGGCGGGGCGCGGCCCAGGTGAGGGCGGGCCGCCGGTCGGAGCCGCGCCCCCGGCGCCGCGTCGGGGGCGCGGGCGGGCCTCGC
>SJYG01000756.1:454512-466518 GCA_006410535.1 Litocranius walleri
GCTGGACGGCGTCTGTCGGGGGCCGGGGTCCGCGGGGGCGTCCGGAGGGCGCGCCGTGAAGGCCGGGGCCGCGCACCGCCTGCTCGCCGCCGCCGGGCGCCCGCTGCCCTCGCCCCGAGAGCGGCTCCCGCGGGCGACCGCCTGACCGTGAGCTGATCCGGTCCAGCGGGTGGTCAGCGCCTCGGCACCCCCAGCTGCCTGTAATGATTAATCCCCCCGCCCGCGACCCCCATCCGGGGGACGGCTGTGAGCGGAGCCAAGGATCTGAAGGGAGTGGGCTTCCAGCCCTGCTGCGTAAAAGCGGTGAAACCTTAGGCAACCTACTCTTTTGAACTTGTTTCCTTGTCTGTTGAAGGAAGGTTAATGGTACCCTGGAGATTTGTGTTGCGATCGGATGACGTAATCGGGCTTAGTATATAGAAGGGGGTTTACGTGCAGTATTGATTGACTCGCTGAATTAAGTAATTACTGAGTGTTCTCTATGGGGCAAACCCAGTGCTAAGCCCTGGGGACTGGCTGACTCAGGCTCTATTTTAGGGGAATTTAAGATCTAGCCCTTGATGCAATGTCGTCCCATCTACTGGGGAGCTTGTGGGAGGCGCGGCCGCTTAGGCCCGCCTCCAGAGTGAGGGAATCAGAATCTGATTATCCATAAATCTCTCCAGGTGATCATGCGCACACTGAATGAAGTCTGAGCAACAGGGGTCTGGATAGAGGGGTTGCCTCCCCGCTCCACTGCCTACCAGCTCTGCCCGTGACCTTGGAGCCTAAGTTTTGTCGTCTGTGAAATGGGTATTCCTGAGGACTAAAACCAAGAGAGCTCGCACAGCCCTTTTTATGGTGCATGGGGCACCCAGGACTAAGCACTGGCGACTCTCACGCTGATCACTATAAAATCTCCTCGGAAAAGTGAAGCCTTGGGCAAGCGTGAGGGAGTGCTGGGCCGAGGTCCCAGTTGTGTTCTTTCCCTGCCCTCGCCAGAGCTGCGACCTTCCTGACCCTTTCACCTCTCATAGTAGGACTGCGTTGGAGGAAGGGCAGGGGAGGGGAGGACACGGGAAGGGAGAGGACGGGCCGGTCACTGCTGGTGGGTGTCAGCCGCCTTGCCTCCTCCTTGCCCTTTGTCATCTGAGCCTCACAACATCCCTGAAATGACAGAGCAGAAGTGGCTGCCTCTGTAAAGAGCGGAAGACTAGAGCTCAGCCTGGGGAGGGCGGCTGGCCCGGATTACGGGACGGGAGCCCGATCCAGGGAGGAGCCAGACTCTGACCTCTCCCTGAGCCTTTGCCGCAGAGGCAGAGAGCACAGCAGAGCCCGGTGTTGAAGACCCACCGGTCCAGCACAATCCGCAGTCCTGGGGCGGTGCCCTACCTTAAGTGAGGAAGTCCATTTCCAGGGCAAGATGCCCTTTCAACAGACAGCAGAGAGCCTCAGTTGAGCTCTGAGTCCCAAGTGTAAATTCAGCTTGTTGGGAGGAACCCAAGCAAGTCCCTTTTCTTCTCCGAGCCTCAGTGTTACCGTCTGTAAAATGGCGCCAATGCTGCGTCTCCCTTTTCCTCCTGGGAGCGCGGCGGGAGTGCGATTGTAGACGGAGCTGTGAGGCTGGGGTGCGGCCTCGTGGGGCAGGGAGATGGATGGCGCGCCGTGCAAAGAGGACGGGGCTCGGGCTCAGGAGATTCTGACCGTGGCTTTGCCGCGGAGCGCCTGCTCCTCCGCGTCGCTGCGCCTCACTGCTCCTCTCACGCCGCTTTGTGACACAGGTGGACTTCGGTGGATCTCCGAGTCCCTTCCAGCAATGTTAACGTTTTCCTTGAAGACTGGTAGTGTTAAGGTTTAGGTGGGTTTTGGCTTCTAGCTCACCTCCCCTAGCCAGCCCCTCCTTACTCCCGGGGAGAGAGAGCGCCCCTTCACGGCAACGCTGTTACCATCTTCACTCTCGGATTCCTTTTGTCATGGTTTGCTAACCTGCTCAAAGCCAGTTTCACACCCTGAGCGGCAGTGCGATCTCTGTGAGCCGGGATCTGTCTAAACCCTGGGGCCGGTCCAGAGTGAGCTGCCCCCAGACCGCTGAAGAGCGGCCCTGCGCGGGCTGCACCATGTAGATAGGAGAATAGTGAAGCTGAGGCTGATGACTCCTAGAGGCTGGTGACTCTAGGAGGCACTGTGTTTTTGTTTTTGTTTTAGCTGCTTATTTACTGACTGCTGGGCCTTTGTCTGCCTGAGCTCTCCTGGAGCTGCCGTGAGCTGCCCCTCTCCCACTGTGGTGCACGGGCTTCTCTCCTGCAGACCGTGGGCTCCAGTATCTGAAGCGTGTGGGTTCAGCATCACGACTCCGCGGCTGCTGGAGCTCAGGCTCAGTAGATGCGGCGCCCGGGCCTCGTTGCTCTGAGGCCTGTGGGATCTTTCCTTGCCAGGGATCGAACCTGTGTCTCCTGCATTGGTAGGTGGATTCTTTACCCCGGAGCCACCCAGGGAAGCCCTGGCAAAGCCCTTTGTGATACTCAGAGCTGCCCGAGGCGGGGCCAGGCTGGTGGGACCTGGGAGGGAGGCTTGGTGGGATGTTGACTGTTGTAGGAATTTGAGCCTTCTTAGAAAAGGGGGCAGCCCGTGAGGAGGTTCAAAGTCTCCGTCAACCCTGAGGGTGTGTGTTTCTAAAAGGGCTTCACTGGGAGCCTGTCCCAAGCACTCAGAGGATCACTGCACCCTCAGGGTCACTGAGGGTGAAATGAGATAATCCCTGATAATCACCCAGGGCAGTCAACTCAAGTTCCCCAGACAGGCGGGCTGGGGGCAGCACCTTCCCTGAAGGGCGCCCCTTCCTGCTGCTGCAGTCACTGGCCTCGACTTATCCGTTTCTTGCCCTTCTCCTCCCGGCGGGCCGGCCCAGAAGCCTGCCTTTGGTGACGTCAGGCTGGTCGGGAGCTGCAGTGCCCACGCCCAGCCTGTCTCACCAGGCGGTTCCTGCCGAGGTCTCAGCCGCTGAACTTTGGATCCGCTGAGTCCAGACCCTTCCTGTTCCAGAGCCTCTTGCCTGGCCCTGGTTTCATTCAGCCAGTGTTCAGCCAGCACCTTCTATCTCCCCGCCCTCCCAGAGGCTCCCCAGCGGGGGTAGGAATTGATGCTGAGGGACACAAGTCGCTGGGCCTTGGGGATCACAGTCAGCGAGTGGGGCACGTGAGGAACAGACCGATGATCCCGTCCTTGAGACGGAAACAACGCCTTGAAGGCCCCCTGCGCTGGTCCCTGGCACTGGGGCTTTAGGGCCCGGGGGCTCTTCCCAGAAGAAGTGGTGCTTCTGCTTGAGTCCTTGTTGAGACTGAAATCTACTCTGTTCCGAGGCTAGAAAGGCTCCTTAGAAGAAGCACAAAGATCCTGGAACTTCTCACCCATTCTCCCTTTGGGCTTCAAGGAGACACCGCTATTGGTGCTTTTTAACCTCTGTCTGCCTCTGCTGGGCATCCTGACATGTAGAGTTTTTTTTTTATTTTTGGCCATGCTGCAAGGCGTGTGGGATCTTAATAATAGTTCCCCAACCAGGGATTGAACCTAGGTCACAGCAGTGAAAGCGCCAGGTCTTAACCCCTGGACTGCCAGGGAATTCTAAGCAGAGTTCTTATACAAAGCCTGGGTCTGAAAGAGCACGTGGTTGTATAGGGAAAACAAAGGGATATGGTCCATGAAAAGCAGACCCCCAGCATCAAATGGAAACAGTGACAGACTCTATTATTTTCTTGGCTCCAGAATCACCATGGACAGTGACTGCAGCCATGAAATTAAAAGACGCTTACTCCTTGGGAGAAAAGTTATGACCAAACTAGACAGCATATTAAAAAGCAGGCATCACTTTGCCAACAAAGGTTCTTCTAGTCGAAGTGATAGTTTTTCCAGTAGTCATTTGTGGATGTGAGACTTAGACCATTTGGAAGGCTGAGCACCGAAGAACTGATGGTTTTGAACTGTGGTGTTGGAGAAGACTCTTGAGAGTCCCTTGGTCTGCAAGGAGATCCAAACTGTCAATCCTAAAGGAAATCAACCCTGAATATTCATTGGAAGGACTGATGCTGAAGCTAAACTCCAGTACTTTGGCCACCTGCTGCAAGGAGCTGACTCATTGGAAAAGCCCCTGATGCTGGGAAAGATTGAAGGCAGGAGGAGAGGGGGACAACAGAGGATGAGATGGTTGGATGGCATCACTGACTCGATGGACATGAGTTTGGGTAAACTGTGGGAGTTGGTGATGGACAGGGAGGCCTGGCGTGCTGCAGTCCACGGGGTCACAAAGAGTTGGACGCAACTGAGTGACTGAACAACAGCAACATCAAAGTTGACCCCGCTCACAGAGAGGCAGCAATGTGTGGAATGGAGGTCACGGACTGTGGATGCGTGTCCGGAGAGCTGGAGGCATCTTGGGGTTCACCGGGTCCTCCACAGAGAGCCAGTAAGGATGCGCTCATGACATCGACACCTGAGGCGCTAAAGACCAGACCGACTTTTCACTCTCTGTTCGGTCTTGTGTCCCGCAGGGCTCGTCCCTGGCCTCCTTCCCATTTTGAAGTTCCCCATATGAGTGCCCCAGGAGCACGGTCACATCGGTTGTGCAACCGTCAGAACAGGGGCCGTGCTTCCCCTTTGAAGGTTTCTAATGGTTGGGGTTCCTCCCTGCCTCCCCTGTCTCCCTGGCCAGATTCGCTCCCTGGGAGAGCTGCCCCGAGTGAGCAGACGGCGGTGCAGCTGAGACGGGAGTGACGGGGATTGCGAGGGATTATAGACCCAGCAGCCACAGGTCAGAGAGAGAACGCGGGGCTGGGGGATGGCGATTAGTTCTATTTTTACTCCTGTGGTGCATGGGGGGGGACATGCTCGAGCGTGCTGTCTTCCCTCCCTTTAGGGCCCCTTCCCCGCTTGGCAAAATTCCTGCCCGTCTTCCCAGGCTTGCTCCTTACAGGTAACGCTCCTGAAACACAGCCTGGGACCTGCCCCCCTGCCTGCCAGCAGCCCTGGTGGGTTGCACATTGCTTCAGAGCAAAATATTTCTCTTCTACTGTCAGTGGGTTTTTTCTTTTCTTTTTTTCCTTACCACGGCGTGGGCTTGAAAGCACCGTCCATCTGTCTTTTATGAGTCAGGCTCTAGTCCCCTGAGTCCTGTTGCCTCTCAGATCCACAGGTCTGTGACTGCTTGGTGTCGCCTCACCATATCAACTGCGGTACCGATGGCCACTGATTGAGCTGCCGCTTCCTGTTGGAAAGGACGTGTGTTTGTCTAATCCTCTCCACCCTGCAAGGCAAGGTGGTGTTAGAGGATTCCCATCTCACAGGTGAGGGAACTGAGGCTCAGATGGGCCTGAGGCTCGAGTGGTGAGATCAGGAGCTGAGTGAGCCCGTCTTGCTCATCTGTCCCTGTTGCCGGTCGCCTCCCCAGCTGCCCTGTGTGCCCCCTGATGCGGGGGACCTGCACCCTTCCGCATGGTGGGCTGTCTGTCAACCGATCACTAACATCGTGACCCTTACACACCTTATTCTTCACTGGGACTTACCCTTCTGGCTCCATCCCCTCTGGGTTAGTGAAACTTGACCTGCTTGAAGTGCAGCATTTATCCTGGAACCCGTAGGTTTGCTGATGGAGCCAGAGGTCGCTGGCTCCACCTCTAAGGATGAGGATGGGTGAGTTCCAGGGCTCCTCCCTGTACCTGAACTTCCAGCCCTTCTCCTCAGGGAGGGTTGTCCCCTTTCAGGAAGACCACAGAGGAGAATGTGTGGGTATCACGGTGAGAATGCAGCCACCTAGTTTCTCCCCTGGAAAATCTTATGCATCACCGAAGGCTCACTTCCAGTGTCCTCGCTGCAGGGAAGTTTCCAGATCTGAGCTGACGGCATTCAGCAGGACTTCCTGGAGCCTCCACAAACTCCTTTATTTTTGTCGATATGTAGAAGCAGCCACGTACTATACGGTTTTAGAAGCTGCCTGCCAGTGAAGCCCTCTGTAGAGTCCAGACCACACTCCCACAGCCCAGGAAGCTTGAAGCCTCCGGTTTTTCCAGTGGTCATGCATGAGTATGAGAGTTAGACCATAACGAAGGCTGAGCACCGAAGAACTGATGCTTCCAAACTGTTCTGCTGGATGAGACTCTTGAGAGTCCCTTGGATTGCAAGGAGATCCAACCAGTCCATCCTAAAGGAAATCAACCCTGAATATTCACTGGAAGGACTGATGCTGAAGCTGAAACTCTGATACTTTGGCCACCTGATGTGAAGAGCTGACTCATTGGAAAAGCTCCTGATGCTGGGAGAGATTGAAGGTGGGAGAAGAAGGGGACGACAGAGGATGAGATGGTTGGATGGCATCACTGACTTGATGGACATGAGTTTGAGTAAACTCCGGGAGTCGGTGGTAGACAGGGAGGCCTGGCGTGCTGAGTCCATGGGGTCGCAAAGAGTCGGACACGACTGAGCAGCTGAGCTGCAACAACGGATGAAGGCAGTCCCGAGGGGGCCTTATCGCCAGCGTTTTATATCAGGCCTCTTTGCAACTTCCTCCCCTCTCTGCTGTTGGGTCAGCCTGTTTCCTGGCTGGGCCATTTCCACGGCAACGTTCCCCTGCCTGCATGTGGAAACTTCAGTGCGGCTCACCCCCCACCTAAAGAGATAAGTGGAGCGTATGCTCTCTGGGTTTGCTTGGCTGCCTGGGTCAGGGAACCCGCAGGAAGGCAGCAGGATTGCTTTTTGTAGGAATATGTGTTTTATGCTAGACTAATTTTAGACTGGTAGAAGGGTCACAAAGATAGTACAGAGAGTTCTTGTCTACAGGTTTCTTCCATTGTTAACGTTTCACGTTGTGACGGGATGTGTGTCTAAACTGAGAAACTGACCTCGGTGCGTTGCTCGCAACTCAACTCCAGACTTTTTGTGGATTCCACTTGTTTTCCCACGGATAGTCTTCCCTCTGGCCTACGGTCGCACCCAGGGCGCCATGCTGCGCTGAGCTGTCCTGTTCCCTCAGCGAAGCTGAGCTGGGATGGTTTCTCTGTCTTCTCATTCATCACGACCTCTTTGGCACAGCCTCTGTGTGTTAGCGCTTTGGACGTGTATTTCTGGGGGACCAGGGCTGTGGTTGGGCGGCGGCAGTTGCTGTTAAGACACATCTCTCCAGGGTGATGGACCTCAGGGCTCTGCGTCCAGCGACCCACTCTCCTCCCAGCTCTGGCACTCCGTCTTCAGGGTCTGGGGAGATTGATCGGCGCCTTTATGCTTTGGTTTTCTCAGCTGTAAGGTGGGGAGGGTCCCCAGAAGATTCTTGCAGAGATTAAACACTTTGGTAAATTTAAAACCCATGCCTTAGGCTCTGGTCTTATTTTTAGTTATTTTTTGACCACACTGGCTTGCGGGATCTTACTTCCCTGACCAGGGATCAAACCTAAAGCCCCTGGGCTGGGAATGCGGAGTCTTACCTCCTGGGCCACCAGGGAAGTTCCAGGCCCATGTCTTAGAGTTCCCCTCGCGTGTGGGCTGCTCAGTAGCTGCCAGCCTTCCTGGGCTTCCCTGGCAGCTCAGCCAGTAAAGAATCTCCCTGCAGTGCGGGAGACCTGGGTTTGGTCCCTGGGTGGGGAAGACCCCCTGGAGAAGGGATGCGCTAGGCACTCCAGCATTCTGGCCTGGAGAATTCTGTGGACTGTATAGTCCATGGGATCTCAGAGAGTCGGATGTAACTGAGGGACTCTGACTTTCACAATCGTTAGTGTGCGGTGCTCCAGGAGCACCCTGGTGGGGCTGGGCTTGGGGGACAGAGACTGAGAGCAACTTGGGGCGGAGGCTGAGGCTGAGGGAGGCAGACAGTCTAAGTCCCTTCCTCTTTCCTGTATGGTTGGCAGCTGGATGCTGAGGGGTGTGGGGTATTGATGGGGTTGGGGGGCGGGGAGGAAGCCAGGGAAGTGTGGAGAAGCCTAGGGTAGGGGAGAGGAAGCGAAGGGTTCACCTTTGAATCTCCCTGAATGCTCCTGGGGTGAGAGGGACAGCAGGAAGAAGGTGGGGCCTTCCCGCCCCAGAAGCCTTCCTGCAGGCATCCTTTGCCGTTTCCTGGGAATCACCTTGCTGTCTGTTCTCTCATTCCCCGTCCTCGCCTGGGCGTCGGCCCCTTGGACTGAGGGCTGTCATCTCCCTCCACATGGTGACGGAATGGCCTCGCATCTGAGACCATGAGGCTCCGGGGAGAGCAGGGCGCCCAGTCTGGTCTGTGCTGTTGGAGATGAGGGATGCTGTCAGTGCCACTGGCTGAGCGAGTGGACAGACGGGGCTGTGACTCTGGCTGGGACCTTGTGGTGAACGAGAAGAACGTTGTGGGCGAGGCCCTTGGCTTTGAGACCCCAGATCTCTGTCTGAAATAGCCCACTGTGACCCAGGGCTTGGGCCGCACAGGGTCATTTGTTCTGTATTGGCCGCGTGGTTCTGGGTGAGTTAACTTCCCTGATCACAGATTGCTCGCCAGTGCAGCTGAGGTCTCCCCGCACGGTGCTTTTGCTTTTTCCTCCTTCCTCTCTTCAGATAAACTTCCATCTCTCTTCACTACCCCTGCTCTGGATCTTGCTCAAGGCCTGCCAAACAGAAGCAGAGGGGTGAGTGCGGCATGTGGGGGTGAAGCTGTGATGAGTTTCATGTCCAGCAAATGGAGTGCAGGGTCTTTTCAAGCTTCACAGACGATTAAAAAATACTGACCTTGTGCTGACACACAAATAAATGCTAAATCTCACAAAATATAAGTCATACAGGACTTGTTCCCTGATGATGATATAATAAAGTTAGAAATTAACTATACAATAATAGCTCTCCTTAGGTTTACCCACTTTGAAGATTTAAATTCTTAATGTATTTAGAAAGAACTGACTCATTGGAAAAGACCCTGATGCTGGGAAAGACTGAAGGCGGGAGGAGAAGGGGACAACAGGGTGAGATGGTTGGCTGGCATCACCGACTCGACGGACATGAGTTTGGGTGGCCTCTGGGAGTCGGTGGTGGACAGGTGCTGTGATCCACGGGGCCGCAGAGTCAGCCGCGACCGAGTGACTGAACTGAACTGATTTAGAGTTTGCCTACTTTTCTAAATAACTCATGGGCTCAGAAGAAACCAAAATGAAAATGACAAACTGTTTAGAAATGAATGATGAGAGTAAAGGTCGATATCTTTGAGAATTAGAAGCAAAAGTTACAGAGAGCTCTATTTCTTTAAATGCGTATGTACAGAGATGGCTTCAGTCCAATACGTGAACCACGTGTCAGTCCATTGTAAGGGACCTGCTGTCAGCTTCTGAGACTGGCACGAGAGTTGCGTCTTTAGCAGGAGCTCATTTTCGTGGGAGCTGTAGCATGGCACGGTCTTGGGAGCTTAATCTGCACCCGCGTTGCTCGAAACACTTCACACGCTTTCACTCATTTAAGCCTCACAGCAGCTCCAGGGGCGGCTACTCAGGCTGCACGCAGGGGGCTGAGTCTCAGAGGTCGAGCCGCTCGCTGACGGTCGCAGGGCTGCTCAGCCGGCAGGGCTGGGTCTCCACCACAGGCAGTCATGGGTGTCTCTGCAAACCCGCACGTCTGTGGGCTTATGCACACCGGTATGTTTCTTTAAAAGGTTAGAAACACTGCTTATTTGGCTGCCCGAGGCCTTAGCTGTGGCAGGTGGGATCTTTTAACGTGGTGTGCAAATTTTTAGTTGCAGCCTGTGGGGTCTGGCTCCGTGGCCAGGGATTGAACCTGAGCCCCCCGCACTGGGAGCTCAGAGTCTCAGCCACCAGGCCACCTGGGAAGTCCCTACACTGGAATCTTTTTCAGTGCTGCACGCGCACGAGTCCAGTTCAGTTTCGCCGACACTGCAGCGTCCCTGAAATAAGTGTGGGGGTGTTTCTGAGCCGGCCTGGCGAGGGCGTCTTCAGACAGTGTGGAGGGTAAGAGCTGGGAGACCTGGCTTCTGCAGCCCCGCATTTGAGCCCTGACGCTGCTCCTTAATAGCGGGGTCACCCGGGATGAGCCGTTTAACCAAGTGAAGTAGTCGTCTCGGCTGTCAGAGATGTGCCACACATGTCCCTCCTGGGGTTGCCGTGAGAAGCAAAGATTACTTTTGAAACCACAAGAGTACCTGCAACAAAATACCCTTATTATCATCGTGACGGTGGAACGCCTGGGGCTCGGTCAGCTGGGACTCTGTCCAGTTGTCCAGGGACTCGGTGGTCTTGGGCTAATCTGGTAATGAGTTTATTCCTCAGCGTCTTCATTTCCAAATGGGGCCAGTTCTTGCCTCAGATTGCTCAGCCAGAAGCACATCTTAGAGGCGCGCGGCTCTCCCAGGAAGCCGCTCCCACGTGGTTTCCTCTTGGTTCAGCGGGACGGTGTCAGGAAGACGAGAAAGGGGAACATCTGCTCCAGGAGGGTTTCGGTTTAGGAGGGCAAAGGGGCGCTGGACCCTGAGATGGGGAACAGAGAGCCCTGAGTGCCTGCTGCGAGCTGACACTTATTCAGACTTTCTGGCTCTTCACTGGAGGAGGGAGACTGGAAAAACCAGACGCTGGGCCCAGGCAGGGGTGTGTGTGTGTGTTTGGAGTCCTTGGATGTGCTGGTATTTGTCCTTGGGAATCCACAACCCCTCATCCTGGAACGGAGGCTTGGGGGTGGGGGAGGTAGGCAGTAGGGACGAGGAGAATCACAGGTCCTTGTCTCTTCAAACCAGATTTAGTGGTTGAGGATCTGGGTCTGTAAACAGGAGTCTCCCAAGCACAGAGCTCTTTCCATGCGGAGAGGAGGAAGCAATTGGAGGGCCCGGCCCGCTGACCACAGTCCTTCCCCAGCGGGGACATCGGGATCAGAGGCATCTCCCCAGGCCGGACTGCTGGCCCCCCTTTCTGTCATCATCTCCATCACCCCGAAACTTTCCCGAGCACTCCTGAGTCTCCCTCGCTCTGACACCCACTGCGGGAGGGGCATCAGAGAGCCTGTAAACAGAGACCTCCGCGTTTGGGGTGGCCTCTCCCCTGTCCGTTTCTTTGTCCCTTCCACCTTGACGCTGATTGGAAGGGTCCTTCAGGAGTTGCTGATGATTGGGATGGATGCTGCAGCCATGCTTTACCTTGGAAAGGAGGGAGGGGACTCCATCTTTTTCCCTTTTCTTTAGAAAGCTCTGTTCACGTGCTCTGGTGGGGTTTCTGCTGGCTAAGCGTGTCTCTTTCTTTCTCTCGTTCTCTCTCTCTCGTCTTCCTTTTTCTCTCTTGGCAAGAGGCCTGGTTCTGAAAGTGAAATTGTGCATTCAACCTCAGTGTAAAAAGCAGATGAAGGTGGGCTCTGCAGGCGGAACAGGGGGGCCAGGCTTGACCCCGCGCCTGAATTCCCTGGGGGGTTTCTGAGGCGTCCCCGAGGTCTCCTGGGGGTCCACAGAGTCATGTCGGAAAGCTAAGCTCCTTGCTTGGTGAGAAAACCGAGGCTTAGTGGGGACCAGTGCCGGCCCGAGGCCCCCACAGCCCGTCTCAGACCCGCTTTCAGCCGGAGGGGAGTGGCCGCCCGGGGGTCCTTAGGCGGCAGGCCGGCCAAGCAGGAGGCGCGGGTTCGATCCCCGCGTCGGGAAGAGCGCTGAAGGCCACGGCAACCCTCTGCAGCTCCTTGCTGAGAACCTCGTGGACAGAGGAGCCCGGCGGGCTGCGGCCCAGTGCACGGGTGGCAGGGACGGACCCGCCCGAGCGGCTGACCCGGCGAGGGCCCTGCGGGCGGCAGAGGCTCCTCTGCAAGGAGCCCACAAGGGCGTGCACAGGCTGAGCCGCCGGACGAGGGGCCGCGCGCGGCCGGGCTTGGGGGCGCCGGTCCTGGGTCTGCGTCCTCCTCCCACCGATTCCTCAGGGGCCCCGGGCCCGGGCGCTCAGTGCGGCTGAGTCCCGGCCGCGAGGAGCAGGAGGCGGGAGAGGAAGCGGCGGCGGGCGCGCGGCGTGGCGGGGGCGCGCGGCGTGGCGGGGGCGCGGGGGGCGAGGCGGGCGCGCGCGG
>SJYG01000756.1:467444-482515 GCA_006410535.1 Litocranius walleri
GCGGGGCGAGGCTGGGGCGCGCGGGGTGTGGCGGGGGCGCGCGGGGTGTGGCCGGGGCGCGCGTTCGCTGGGCCGCCCCTGCTGCCACACGCCTCGAGGACGATGCCCCCAGCCCCTCCAGGCGGGGCGCAGTGCCGCCGCCCGAGAGAAGGCGCGTCCCGTGCTTTGCTGGCCCTGGGGCTCCCGAGGCCCCTTAGCCCCCGTGAGAGCACGGATGTGTCCGAAGAGAAGGACCCCCGCCCGGGATTCCGGGGATCTGCTCTCGGGAAACCCCGGCCCGGTGCCACGTGGCTCAGATGACCCGGGCTGACGGCCACTTCCTGGAATTGTCTCGCCTGGACTGAACTTTGTTGCTGTCGTCGTC
The DNA here is from genome assembly GCA_006410535.1 of Litocranius walleri. Classification (NCBI taxonomy): domain Eukaryota; kingdom Metazoa; phylum Chordata; class Mammalia; order Artiodactyla; family Bovidae; genus Litocranius; species Litocranius walleri. The sequence goes on from SJYG01000756.1 coordinate 467,809, forward strand.
ATTTCTGGGGGGAGCTTGCTGCAGTGGAAAACTGGGGGGAAACTTCCCATCCTGGGAAGATGGGAGTCAAGGAACTTGGGTTCTATTCCCGGCTCTTCCGGTAACTCGTGATCTGGTCTTGGGCTTTGGTTCACCCATCTCTCAAGTGAGAGGATTGATGATAGAATCTGCAGGGTTACTTTCAGCTCTAACGTTCTATATCTTTTTTGGTTCTTTCCTGTTTGAGAGCACTTAGACCCGGATAAAAGCTGTAGAGGTGACTTTGCTAGATCTTGCCTGTAGTTGTTTTATTGAGATGTTACCATGTGCCAGTATTTTGGTCATCGGATGCAGACAGCTGACTCATTGGAAAAGTCCCAGATGTTGGGAAAGATTGAGGGCAGAAGGAGAAGAGGGCATCAGAGGTTGAGGTGGCTGGATGGCATCACCGATGCAAGGGACAAGAACTTGGGCAAACTTCGGGAGATGGTGAGGGACAGGGAGGCCTGGCGCGCTGCAGTCCATGGGTTCGCAAAGAGCCTGACACGACTGAGCGACTTAACAGCAGCAACAGCCGTGTGCTGTTCATCGGGTAAGGAACTTAGAGTGATTATCTTATTTAATCCTCATGAAAGCCCTGGTGGACTCTGTTGCTCCTGTTTTGTAGGCAAGGAAATCGAGGCTTAGAGATGCTGAGCCAAGTAAATAAATAGGCACTGGGCCTCAGTGACTAGCGTCAGGGGGCTTCCCAGGTGGCTCAGTGGTGAGGATTCCAAACCTGCCAGTGCAGGAGATGCAGGCTTGGTCCCTGGGTCGGGAGGGCCCGCTGGAGAAGAGCATGCAGCCCACTCCAGTGTTCTTGCCTGGGAAATCCCATGGACAGAGGAGCCCGGAGGGCTGCGGTCCACGGGGCCGCAGAGTCAGACAGGACTGCGCGCAGGCACGACGTGCATGAGAGGGGGTCGCTCACAGAGCCCTGGGCTGCAGGATGGAGCTTGACTGAGCCTTCGCATGAGTGCTTACGTTTAGACTGCACGTCCTTACAGCTAGGTGGTGGGGAAAGAGACACCTACTAGGCACTCCTGTGTGCTGTGCGAAGCTTCCCACGGGCGAGCCTCCTAAGAGTCACAGGGTCTGTGGCATTGTGACCACTTAGCAGTAGAAAAACTCGGAGCACTCAAGAACTTGTTGCAGGCCTCACAGCGGGTGAGTGATAACGACAGGCCTTGAACCGCAGCACTGGGTGACCCAAGGCTGCTTTTTCCCCAGTTCAGGCATCTTCTCGTTGGAGGTGCCTGCTCAAAGCCGGCGGGTGGGGAGTCCCTGTCCAAAGGCCAGCGCTTTCATGCGTATCATGACGGAGGGCTCAGCCTGCCTCCCGTGCTCCAGGACACAGTCGTTCCCAGCTTCCAGAAACTTCTCTGAGTCCATCCCACAATGCAGCCTCACCTCACTTCCTTAGCACATTTGCCTGTTTGAATGAAACTGAGTGGGCACACCCGTGTGTCTTGAGTGTGAGTTACGTGTGTATTCACAAACCTGAGGCGTTTCCCCTCAGTGGGGGTCTGTGTCAGACTCTCATCAGAGGGGTGCTGAGGCACGTTCCTGCGGGAAGGTCGGGTTCCTGTTTTCTAGCGAGGGTCTTGGAGATCCTTCTTGGGAGACGGAGCCCTCTGGAGTCTGCTGAGATGCCCAGGTATTGATGATAGTTGGTAAAAGCAGCATTTTATCTCAAACTTCAGAAACTGCTACGTGGATCCAGGCCTCTGGTCTCAGTGGGAGTTAGTTATTAAACTAAGTTGATTCAGTTTTTGTTACACCTACAGCATATGGTACGCACTCAGTGTACATTCAGAATAACTTAATTAACGACAAGTACAAGTAATGTCAGGCCTTCCCTGGTGGCTCAGTGGTAAAGAATCTGCCTGAAACCTAGGAGCCAAGGGCTCGACCCCTGGGTTGGACAGATCCCCCGGAGAAGGAAATGGCAACCGGCTCCAGTATCCTTGCCTGGAGAATCCCATGGACAGAGGACCCTGGCGGGCCACAGTCCATGGGGTTGCAAGAGTTGGACACAACTTAGCGATTAAACCACTACCACCACAGTTGATTTCATTTCATACTTTTTTTCCTTTGGCCTTGCCACGTGGCCTGTGAGATAGATCTTCTCTGAGTGAATGCCTGCCCGCTGTGGTGGGAGCACGGAGTCTTGGCCACAGGACCACCAGGGAGGCTCAGGTAGAGTAATTTTAATTGCATGTGACAGAAGCTTCTGGCTAAACCAGTAAAAAGCAGTATTATGAGAATGCTGTTGGAAGAAGCCTGCGGAAGACCTGCAGAGCTTGCTCCGAGCCGAGGAGTGGCTTGGCAGCCTCTCTCTGTTGGGTGTTGCTAGAGGGCAATTTGGTTCTGTTCATTTCATGATTCAGAATCCTCAGGGAGCCTGGGTAGGCACCGATAACTTCCCAGAATCATGTAGGGAAGGTGGAGGAGGTTAGGTGCCTTCTCGAACGAAGGCACACACTCCAAGTCTCCAGGCAAAGCCCAAGGCAGCCCCGAGACTCCGGAAATTCAGGTCGGTGGGCAAGGATCGGTGGGTGAAGGGGTGATTAATATGGGTGGGGCGGCACTGAAGAGGGTTTGCATTGGGAGCTCAGGGAGGTTTTAAATGTTGCAGGGGGTTGGGGTAGAGGCGTGTCAGATGAGGGAGACAGAGAAGTTTTTCGACATTGAATTTTAAAGGCTCAATGAAATTTTGCCAGCTGGACAAATGCGTTTCAGGAATAAGTCCTCAGATGACAGTTCAGCAAGATGAAAGCATGGTGTGTCCAGAAACATGTTAGGGGTCCAAGCACCTGGCTCAGAGACGCACCATAGAGAAGACAGAGGGCACCTGTGGCTGGTTGATGTAGAGGGCTCACAGAAAACAACACGATTCTGTAAAACAGCTGCCCTTCAATTAAACAAACAAAAAAAGGAGTTGTGAGCGGGAGCGATCCTAGGGGGCCCGTGTGCTCTGTTAGGCTTCGGGACATTTTTTTTCCCCTTAGACCATTTTGGGGGTGTTTTCCCCTCTTTTATTTTCCTCTTCTTGAACACAAAGTCTTAAAGAATACTGAAAGAGGTGACAGTACCTGATCAAACAGTATCTAAGTGTAACAGTGCTTAACTGGATTCTTACGGAATGAATTTGGTTTCAGGAGAGGGCCTGGGATTTTCTAGGTGGGAAACATCCTACGTGGGCACAGGGACTTTCAGTCGTGGGAAATGTCAGGAAGGTGCTCGCGGGGTCGGAGCAGCGTCCTCAACGTCCAAGTCCTCGCACGAGGCTGTGACCCTCGGGTTGCTGAGGGCTGCAGACACGCCAGAGAACGAGGTGGGGGCGCTCAGTTCTCACCTGTGTCCGCCTCTCTGCGACCCTAGGGACTGCAGCCCGCCAGGCTCCTCTGTCCACGGGGTTTTTCAGGCAGGAATACTGGAGTGGGCTGCTGTTTCGAATCCAGGTCTCTCATTGCCGGCTGATTCTTTACCCACCGAGCTCTCGGGGAAGCCCGAGATGAGGGGGCGGCAGTCAAGGCAGCTCCCCAGAGGGCTGGGGAGCCCCACCTCTCGGGGAGTTCCAGGAGCTCCATCAGGCGTAGACCATTCCCGGGATGGTGGCCGAGGAGGGAACGGGGCCCCTGGTGGCCTTGCTTGCTCCTGGAGTCCTGTGTTGAGAGTGGCGCGTCTTGGCTTAGGAGGCCACGGGCCCCTGAAGCGGGTGGAGAGCCGGGATCGAGGTTCGTCCCCCTCACCGCGTCCACCCCCTGCTCCCCGTGCCTAGAGGTGGGGCGCTGTGTGCGCGGCAGCAGTCCAGGGGCGTCTGGTGAGAACGCGGCAGCAGCCCAGGCCCTTCAGCGGGTGGGGATGGGGGCGCTTCCTTTTGCTGCCGCTTCGTGGTCCTGCAGAGGTGGTTGATGAGACTCAGAAAGCTGGGGTCACCGGAGGCTGCAGGAGGGCTCCCTGTTTCCTAGGAACACGAGCTCTGACCGGGAGCTCTCGCGGTGCCGTTTCCTTTACCACAGGTAGTTGCTGAAAACGGGAAAAGGTTTGCTCCCACCGTGAGGATTTGAAGCTGGTGCTTTGGAGGAATCGGGACTGTTCTGATACGTATATCCCTGGTGGGGCAATTCATGCACCTGAACGTTGTGGAGAACAGGTTAGAAACACAGGATCCAGACCCGAAGGACGGGCTGGAATCTCGTCTCCAACACTAGCTGTGTGGTTTTGGCAGAGTCACTCAGCCTCTCTGTTTAGAGTCTCCAACTGGGATAAGTTACAATTAGAGCACCAATACCATCGTCCCCACCCCCCGAAACATGATGTTTACTGAGTGCTTGCGCTATGCCAGGCACCAGGCAGAGTGTTTCGTACTCATCCTGTTACTTATTTCGTAAACAAACCTGTGATTTAAGTGGTGTTATGATTAGCACTTTATAGATGAGGAAAGCTGGGGTCGGTCGACTGATTGGTGTTTTTCTTTTCTCTCTCTCTATAGTTAATTGAAAGTTGCTCAGTCATGTCTGACTTTCTGTGATATAGCCCATAGGCCAGAACAGTAGAGTGGGTCGTCTTTCCCTTCTCCAGCGGGCCTTCCCAACCCCGGAATGAAACTGGGTCTCCCGCACTGAAGGCGGATCCTTCACCAGCTGGGCTCCCCAGTTGATTTACAGTGTTGCATGAATTTCTGGTGTGGTTCAGCGACACTCATATGTGCGTTCTTTTGGGAGCTAGGGTCTAAACTCGCGCATGAGTGCTGGCTGCGTCGCAGAGCTTTCTGCGATCTGCAGGCCGCGTGTGGGGCGCGCACTAAGGCGCCGCTCCTGGGGCTCGGCACACAGTGCTTCCTGGGGCTCTGGTCTCACCTCGTCCTTTTCGTCCTTCACAGAAGCAGCTGACACAGGATGATGACACCGACGAGGTCGAGATCGCTGTTGACAACACGGCTTTCATGGACGAGTTCTTCTCCGAGGTGGGTGCCTTGCGGCATTTCTTCTGAGTGGACGTGAGGGACCACAGCTTCCTAAGGCAGAATAAAGTCCGTAGGCCTTTCGGGGCAGCAGAGGAGAGCCAGTCTTCTGCTGGGGGGAGCCAGGCCGAGAGGCTGCGAGGAGAGCCTCCCGCTACTGGGGAGGACGTGGGCTTCTAATCCCACCGAGAAACCCAGCAGAAGGTAGACCATGCGCAGCAAAGGTGCGCTGTTAGAATCTTACGCTCCTGGTGGCCTCTTCATCACGCCCTTTCTTGCCCACAGTACAGAATTTAAATAGGGAACCAAGCCAGGGGACCCAGCCACGAATGTAAGAAAAAGAAAAGGAAAAAAATGCTTTTCATGGAATTTTTAGGCCTGTAATTAAGCTAGGTCAGAACTGTTGTCAAAAATTCAATCCCTTTGACTTAATTCTGGTAACAACTCACAAACCAAGAAGCCACCAGTTTGAAACTCAGCAGAGGCGGAAATGGGCGGCCCGTGTGCACAGATTCCCTTGGCCTTTGAGGGAGCGGCTCCTGGAAGGTGCTATGGGAGACGTGAGTGATGGAGAGCTTGGGGAAGGGGTCCGTGTGTCACGGACAGAAACGCAGGCTTTGGAGCCAGGGAAGCTTGGGTTCGCATCTCAGCCCTGGGGACTTGCCCTGGCAATCCGGCGGTTAAGACTTTACCTTCCAGCGCAGTGGAGGTGGGTTCCCTCCCCAGTCGGGGGGACCTAAGATCCCACATGCCTCATGACTCAAACATCAAAGCATGGAACAGAAGCAATATTGGAACAAATTCAGTTAAGGCTTTAAAAATGAATGACCCATATAGAAAAAAATCTCAGCCCTGCTTCTGACAGCTGCCGTTCTTATGAACATTCCTTCCAGGCTTGCTTTCTTCATCTGTACACTGGGACTGATAATATAATTTGCCAAAGGACTATTAGGGGGATTAAGCAGGTTCCTGTTTCTGAAATGTTCACGAGCACCTGCCGTGTAAACACGTGTTTATACGTGTTTCAACAAGACCAAACCCAAGCACTCCAGTTCCAGCGCTGTACCGCAGCCAAACTGCGGCTTCTTTAGTTAGGGTTTTGATTGCTGTATCTGAAGAGGTGTCCTGCTCTCTCTGCAGGGCAGGGGTGGGTTCCTCTCAGCCTCCAGGCTGTGGGTGTGGAAAGCCACCCTCTGGCCCGTCTCTCAGTGCAGCGGGGCTCGATGCCTCCTGCCAGTCACCTGTGAGGGTCAGTGGGTTCAGGGTGAGTGTGAGCGTGTGGACGCCTGATTGGGAAGTTAGCCCAGACTGTGCCCCACCCTTCCCGAGGGTGGGCCCGACCCTTTGCTGGAGGGGTCATAATGAGATCAGACAATGCTTGAGCTGCTTATGAGTCCAGTGTTGTTCCAGGTGTGGACCCTGGAAGGAAAAGCTCTTTCAGGTCAGGGCTGGCGGTGGGCATGAGGAGCAAGGTCACGGCAGCTCATTGCCCTGCTCTTGCCTTGGAGAACCAGTTACACTGACTCCTTTCCTAAGATCAGGACTTTCTGCAATAACGGGTCCTCCCTTTCCTCAACGCAGTAAGAGGGGACCTGAGAGGCAGGGTTCCTTGGGAGGTGGACAGATGGGTGGGCCTTGGTTTCCACAACCTGGTCCAAGTCTACCTCAAGCCTTTAAATAGCAGTTGACCTTGGGCCGGTTCCTGAACTCAGTTGGGCTTTAATCCCTGCTCTGGAAATCAGGAACAGCAGAACTTACCTTTCAAGCCTGGCCTGAGGATTCCCTTGAGATCACGTGAGAACCATACATCTGGAAAGCATTATCTGAGCCGGAAAGCGCCAGATGGAGGGTAGTTATTTTTGGAGACTTAACAAGGTCTCGGGGGCTGCTGCTTTTCTTCTTGCTTTCTCTTTGTTAAATGCTTTTCTATCATTAAAAAAAAAGTCCCCATCATATTTAAGGTGGAGAAGGGGACAGCATGCTTGGCTGGAAAGAGCATGATTCTTTTGGACCTAATTCCTTATCTGCCACTGTGTGATCTTTTTTTGTTTTTTTTCCAACGTTTTATTTTGTATTGGAGTACAGCTAATTAATGGAGAAGGAAATGGCAACCCACTCCAGTACTCTTGCCTGGAGAATGCCAGGGATGGAGGAGCCTGGTAGGCTGTGGTCTCTGGCGGACACGACTGAAGCGACTTAGCAGCATAGCTAATTAATGGGCTTCCCTGGTGGCTCAGAGGGTAAAGAATCTGCCTGCAGTGCGGGAGACCTGGGTTCGATCCCTGGGTTGGGAAGATCCCCTGGAGAAGGGAATGGCTGCCCACGCCAGTATTCTTGCCTGCAAATTCTGTGGACACAGGCTGCAGTCCATGGGGTCACAAAGAGCTGGGCACGACTAAGTTTCACTTCACTTTCATAGCTGATTAACAATGTTTCGATAGTTTTGGGTGAATAGCAAGGGACTCAACCACGCATGAAGGCAGTGGCACCCCACTCCAGTCCTCTTGCCTGGAAAATCCCATGGCTGGAGGAACCTGGTGGGCTGCAGTCCATGGGGTCGCTGACAAATGAGCGACTTCACTTTCCCTTTTCACTTGCATGCATTGGAGAAGGAAATGGCAACCCACTCCAGTGTCCTTGCCTGGAGAATCCCTGGTGGGATGCCATCTATGGGGTTGCACAGGGTTGGACATGACTGAAGCGATTTAGCAGCAGCAGCAGCAGCAGCAACCAAGCTCTGATCCCGGCCTCCACGTAACATTGAGCAGAGTTTTATGTGCTTCACAGTATGTCCTTGCTGGTTATTGTTTTAAATATGTAACCACAGCGTACATGACCATCCCAAACTCCCTAACTATCCCTCACCACCACCCCCACCCCCCGCAACCATAAGCGTGGTCTCAAAGCCTGTGAATCTCTTTCTGTTTTGTGAGTCAATTCATTTGTATCATTTCCTTTTAGATTCTACATGTAAGGGATGTCATACAGTATTTCTCCTTCTCTGTCTGACTTACTTCACTCAGTGTGATGATCTCTAGGTCCATCCATGTGGCTGCAGATTTCCCCCTTTTTCATGGCTGAGTAATATTCCATCGCGTCTACGTACCCGTCTTTTTATCCATTCCTCTGGTGATGGACGTTTATGGTGCTTCCGTGACTTGGCTGTTGTAAACAGTGCTGCTGTGGACATTGGGGCACAGGTATCCTTTCGAATCATACTCTCCAGATTATGTCCAGGAGTGGGATTGCAGGGTCATACATTAGCTCTATTTTTAGTTTTTTAAGGCGCTTCCATACTGTTCTGCATAGTGGCTTTACCAATTGATTTTCCCGCCAGCAGTGTAGGAGGGTTTCCTTCTCTCCACATCCTTTCCAGCACTTACTTGTGGATTGTTTGGTGATGGCCGTCTGGCTGGTGTGAGAGGATATTTCACTGTCATTTTGATTTGCAGGCCTCTGGTCACTAGCGATGTTGCAGATCTCTGCACGTGCCTGGTTGCCATCTGTCTGTCTTCTTTGGAGAAATGCCTGTTTAGATGCTCTTCTATCGGGCGCATGTCTTAACCTCTCTAAGTGTCTGGGGGTTTAGCTGTGAGGTGGAGAGAAAAATATTGATCTCCTAGATAAGTTGGGGGTGGAAGGAGCCAGCACTGAGGAAGTGCCCACGAGGGCGTTGGTGCAGGTGAATTCCCTCCCTCCACGCCAGTGGGGTGCAGACAGGGTCTGTAATGCAGGCTCTGTCTCGGGCAGGGACAGGAGGGGCCGGTGTGCGGGCCTGCTCTGCATCTCAGCTCTGCTCGTGGCAGTGCTGTGGCTTTGGGAAAGTTGTGTAACTGCTCTCAGCCCCACTTTCCTCGAGAACAGGCCCAGCAGTGTTGCTGTTGCTGCTGAGTCGCTCAGTCGTGTCTGATTCTCTGTGACCCCAAGGGCTGCAGCATACCAGCAATTCTGCCCTCCACTGTCTTTCTGAGCTCGCTCAGGCTCATATCCGTTGAGTCGGTGATGTCATCCAACCATCTCATCCTCTGTCGTCCCCTTCTCCTCCTGCCCTCAATCTTTCCCATCATCAGGGTCTTTTCCAGTGAGTCAGCTCTTCACTTTAGGTGGCCAAAGTTTTGGAGCTTCAGCTTCAGCATCATTCCTTCCAATGAATATTCAGGACTGATGTCCTTTAGGATGGACTGGTTGGATCTCCTTGCAGTCCAAGGGACTCTCAAGAGTCTTCTCCAACACCACAGTTCCAAAGCATCAATTCTTCAGTGCTCAGCTTTCTTTGTAGTCCAACTCTTACATCTGTACATGACTACTAGAAAAACCATAGCTTTGACTAAACTGATATATGTTGGCAAAGTAATGTCTCTGCTTTTGAATATGCTGTCTAGGTTGGTCATAGCTTTCCTTCCAAGGAGCAAGCATCTTCACGGCTGCAGGCACCATCCACAATGATTTTGATTTTGACTGTATAATAATCAAAGTTTTTTGATTATTGTATTCATAATAACCAGCAGTATTTCCTGCTGGTTGTTATGAAATGAGAAAGTAATGGATATACCTGCACCGTGTGTGACCTATGGTAAGTGTGTCTTCAGTAATTTAAGCTTTTTCAGCATTCTGTTCCCCAGTATATTTGCTAACATATATATATATGCTGGAGAAGGAAGCGGCAACCCACCCCAGTGTTCTTGCCTAGAGAATCCTGTGGACGGAGGAGCCTGGTGGGCTGCTGACCACAGGGTCCCACAGAGCCGGACACGGCTGAAGTGACTCAGCACACATATATATCACAGAGTCTGCTTTAGAGAATGTCCTGGAAGGTCTGGAAATAGCCTTGAAGGTGGATTAAAGTGCATTCCAGATAGTGGGGGTTTAGGGAAATGAAAAGACTTCCCTCTTCACGTGTCTGAGCAACACACCCAGTGCCTCCTGCAGGCTGGCGCAGAGTGGCTTGCTTGTGAGGGTGCTCTTGTGATAAAAGCACACAAGACTTTCATCTTTTGCACTTTTGGACTGCTTCCAGCAAGTAGGTCGCCCCTGACGGGGTGAATCACAGATGGTCAGGGAGGCATTTGCAAGGTGCAGATACAGTCACAAGACCAGGAGGTTTTCAAAATGTACTCTGCCCTGTGAAGCGCAAATGATCTCTCGCCTCCCAGTTACTGCAGAAAAGGGTTGACCCTTGGGTGTTGAGGCCTCACAGGCTGATTAAGCCAGGCTCTAGCAAATGATAAACCTCAGATTTTTGTCTGATTTGCACTTGTCTGCATATTTGCCTTGGTCTTTGTGTTCAGCTGGCAGAGAGTACAAAGTTTTAGAGAAAACAGGACGTACCTGAGAGATGGCGTCTGTTCTGATTGTATCTGCTTATATAATAAATCACTCTGCCAGTTAGTGGGGTAGAATAACCTTTCCGTAATACTATGGATTCTGTGGATTAGGGATTTAGGGTTCAGACAAGGGCCCAGTGGAGGTTGTTTTTTTCCCTTTGTGGCCCTGTGGTGTGACTTATGGGATCTCGATTCCTTGACCAGGGATTGAACCTGGGCCCTAGCAGTGAAAGCACTGAATCTTAACCTCTAGACCACCGGGGACCGGGGATCTCCCAGAGGTGGGTTATTTTTGCTGCAGTTTCTGGTGTCTTGACTAGCCAGAGTCTGGAATCTCAGAGACTAGTAGTCCAACTCTTACATCTGTACATGACTACTAGAAAAACCATAGCTTTGACTAAACTGATATATGTTGGCAAAGTAATGTCTCTGCTTTTGAATATGCTGTCTAGGTTGGTCATAGCTTTCCTTCCAAGGAGCAAGCATCTTCACGGCTGCAGGCACCATCCACAATGATTTTGATTTTGACTGTATAATAATCAAAGTTTTTTGATTATTGTATTCATAATAACCAGCAGTATTTCCTGCTGGTTGTTATGAAATGAGAAAGTAATGGATATACCTGCACCGTGTGTGACCTATGGTAAGTGTGTCTTCAGTAATTTAAGCTTTTTCAGCATTCTGTTCCCCAGTATATTTGCTAACATATATATATATGCTGGAGAAGGAAGCGGCAACCCACCCCAGTGTTCTTGCCTAGAGAATCCTGTGGACGGAGGAGCCTGGTGGGCTGCTGACCACAGGGTCCCACAGAGCCGGACACGGCTGAAGTGACTCAGCACACATATATATCACAGAGTCTGCTTTAGAGAATGTCCTGGAAGGTCTGGAAATAGCCTTGAAGGTGGATTAAAGTGCATTCCAGATAGTGGGGGTTTAGGGAAATGAAAAGACTTCCCTCTTCACGTGTCTGAGCAACACACCCAGTGCCTCCTGCAGGCTGGCGCAGAGTGGCTTGCTTGTGAGGGTGCTCTTGTGATAAAAGCACACAAGACTTTCATCTTTTGCACTTTTGGACTGCTTCCAGCAAGTAGGTCGCCCCTGACGGGGTGAATCACAGATGGTCAGGGAGGCATTTGCAAGGTGCAGATACAGTCACAAGACCAGGAGGTTTTCAAAATGTACTCTGCCCTGTGAAGCGCAAATGATCTCTCGCCTCCCAGTTACTGCAGAAAAGGGTTGACCCTTGGGTGTTGAGGCCTCACAGGCTGATTAAGCCAGGCTCTAGCAAATGATAAACCTCAGATTTTTGTCTGATTTGCACTTGTCTGCATATTTGCCTTGGTCTTTGTGTTCAGCTGGCAGAGAGTACAAAGTTTTAGAGAAAACAGGACGTACCTGAGAGATGGCGTCTGTTCTGATTGTATCTGCTTATATAATAAATCACTCTGCCAGTTAGTGGGGTAGAATAACCTTTCCGTAATACTATGGATTCTGTGGATTAGGGATTTAGGGTTCAGACAAGGGCCCAGTGGAGGTTGTTTTTTTCCCTTTGTGGCCCTGTGGTGTGACTTATGGGATCTCGATTCCTTGACCAGGGATTGAACCTGGGCCCTAGCAGTGAAAGCACTGAATCTTAACCTCTAGACCACCGGGGACCGGGGATCTCCCAGAGGTGGGTTATTTTTGCTGCAGTTTCTGGTGTCTTGACTAGCCAGAGTCTGGAATCTCAGAGACTTTTAACTCAGGCGTCTGGTGCCTGAAGGAGGCAGGAGGAGGCAGGTCTCAGAGGAGACCTGTATTTCACCTCTTTCTGTGGCCTGGGCTTCTCAGCAGGGTGGACTCAGGGTCATTGGATTTGGGGCCAGCTCAGGGCTGCAAGGCAGGCCCAGCAGCTGTGGCAGTCACACCGCCCATCATTTGTACTGCGCGCTGTTGCTGAAGCAGGCATAAGCCTGCCTGACTCAAGAGGGGACTGCACAGATAGCCCTCTCCACGAGGAGATGGACGGGTCTGTGCCATGACCGTGCGGTCTTTGGCCGCCCTGGCTCTCAGCTGCAGCACGCAGAGCCCTTCACCACAGTGCGCCGGCTCTTTGTCATAGTGTGCAGACTTCTCAGTAATTACAGCACAACAGGCTGTTTTCCTGTGGCATGTGGGGTCTTAGTTCCCTGACCAGGGATCAAACCCATGTCCTCAGCGCTGGAAGGCAGATCCTTAACCATTGGGCCAGCAGGCAAGTCCCCATGCCATGTTTTAAAACCACCAGAGTCACAGCTCCATGTGGCATCACCCTACACCAGCATCACTTCACAGGAGGCCTGGGATTGATCGCTGGGTCGGGAAGACCCCCTGGAGGAGGGCATGGCAACCCACTCCAGCATTGCTGGTGGGCTCCAGTCTACAAGGCTGCAAAGAGTCGAACACAACTCAGTGACTGAACACACCCACCAACATCACAGGCAGGAGCACAGTTCAGAAGCCCTCTTCTCAGGGAGGAAAGCGGCCCAGCTCCTCATGCTGCCCGTCCTTGTGGCCCTTTGGCTGGTGATGGATCCCATGGTCATGACCACCCTTCGCTCAGAGTGGAGATCAGAAAAGGGAGCAATGGCTACGGGGCAGGATAGTCAGGATTCCCACAGAACCAGCCACAATCCAGCCTCTAGACCTGGCAACCCCGCTGGCCGAAGGAAATCGCATAAATGGAAGGGTGGGACCAGGCGGGGCTGGCTGTTTGGATTGCGGTATGAGATGCCCACAGACTTCAGTTGTGTTTGAGAAACACTTCATACTCTTTGCCTCCTGTGGAGACTGGAAATGCACATGAACTTGTTATAGGCTCTAAGGAGCCCTACACTGAAGAAACCTGGTTAATTTACCCATCTCAACAGTTAGTTTCATGGAGCCCTTTCTGACGTGTAACTTCTGCTGAAGAGAAGAATGAACTCGCTGATGAGAATGCTGTCATAAACTTTTCTTTCTTGGATGTGCTTAAAAAGGAGGCGTCAGTTTCGCAGTGGTTTATGTAGCAAGCTTGTCTCCAGAGTTCAGTTCACTTCAGTCACTCAGTTGTGTCCGACTCTTTGCGACTCCATGAATCGCAGCACGCCAGGCCTCCCTGTCCATCACCAACTCCCGGAGTTCACTCAAACTCGTGTCCATCGAGTCGGTGATGTCATCCAGCCATCTCATCCTCTGTCGTCCCCTTCTCCTCCTGCCCCCAATCCCTCCCAGCCTCAGAGTCTTTTCCAATGGGTCAACTCTTCGCATGAGGTGGCCTAAGTACTGGAGTTTCAGCTTTAGCATCATTCCTTCCAAAGAAATCCCAGGGCTGATCTCCTTCAGAATGGACTGGTTGGGTCTCCTTGCAGTCCAAGGGACTCTCAAGAGTCTTCTCCAACACCACAGTTCAAAAGCATCAATTCTTCGGCACATCCCTCAGCTCTTTCTTCTGTCAATAATTCCCTGTATTTTGTTACTTCAGTTAAAATAACTAGATAGATTTCTATTTTCTTGACCATATTTTGGGTGGCACAAAGCCCAAATACACTTAACTGATTTGACCAAGAATACTAGTTGTCACCGGTCGGTATAGCTCTGAGATCATGCATCTCTTTTCATTCATAGAAGGAGAGTTGATACACTACTCATAGTCTTGGTAAAACCCCCTGAGGGACTTGACTTCTGATGCTTGGCTGACTGAGACCTTTCTCTGACCCTTCCTGTCAATGTTTGTTTGCTTCCCAAAACAAAGAAGCAGACAAATCGAAGAGGACTTGCTTTCTAAGGCAGAGACTTTCGGGGATTGTGTGATTTTTGAAGAAAGGTGTGCACGTTGGACAAAGGAAGAATAACTTATCTGGCCCTTACAATCCTATTACTTTTGTTGCCTTAAAAAGGTGGCGTGTAATAAATGCGAAAGATTTAACACCTATCTTTTTTTTTTTTTTTTTATATATATATTTTTTTATTTTATTCTTTATTTATTTTTTTTTAATTTATTTATTTTTTAAATTACATTACTGCATTTGTTTTGCCATACATTGACATGTATTAGCCACAGGTGAACACACTCTCCCAATGCCGAAGCCCCCTCCCACCTCCCACCCCACACCATCTACCTGAATCATCCTGTGCACCAGCCCCATGCATCCTGCATCCTGCATTGAACATTGGCGCTTCGTTTCTTACAAGATAGTATATGTTTCAATGCCATTCTCCCAAACCATCCCACCCTTTCCCTCTCCCCCAGAGTCCAAAAGTCCGTTCTATACCTCTGTGTCTCTTTTGTTGTCTCACATATAGGGTCATCATTACTATCTTCTAAATTCCATATATATGTGTCAGTATACTGTATTGGTGTTTTTCTTTCTGGCTTACTTCACTCTGTATAATC
>SJYG01000756.1:482996-515309 GCA_006410535.1 Litocranius walleri
CTGAATCATCCTGTGCACCAGCCCCATGCATCCTGCATCCTGCATTGAACATTGGCGCTTCGTTTCTTACAAGATAGTATATGTTTCAATGCCATTCTCCCAAACCATCCCACCCTTTCCCTCTCCCCCAGAGTCCAAAAGTCCGTTCTATACCTCTGTGTCTCTTTTGTTGTCTCACATATAGGGTCATCATTACTATCTTCTAAATTCCATATATATGTGTCAGTATAAACACCTATCTTAAGGTCCGTCTAGTCAAGGCTATGGTTTTTCCTGTGGTCATGGATGGATGTGAGAGTTGGACTGTGAAGAAGGCTGAGTGCCGAGGAATTGATGCTTTTGAACTGTGGTGTTGGAGAAGACTCTTGAGAGTCCCTTGGACTGCAAGGAGATCCAACCAGTCCATTCTGAAGGAGATCAGCCTTGGGATTTCTTTGGAAGGAATGATGCTGAAGCTGAAACTCCAGTACTTTGGCCACCTCATGCGAAGAGTTGACTCATTAGAAAAGACTCTGAGGCTGGGAGGGATTGGGGGCAGGAGGAGAAGGGGACGACAGAGGATGGGATGGCTGGATGGCATCACTGACTTGATGGACGCGGGTCTGAGTGAACTCTGGGAGATGGGGATGGACAGGGAGGCCTGGCGTGCTGCGATTCATGGGGTCGCAGAGAGTCGGACACGACTGGGCGACTGGACTGAGCTGAGCTGGGCTGAGCTGAGCCGTGTGATGGATGGGGGGGTAGTTCAGCCGTGTCTGATTCTTCGAAGCCTCAGGGACTGTAGCCTTCCAGGCTCCTCTGTCCATGGATTTCCTAGGCAAGAACACTGAAGTGGGTTGCCATTCCCTTCTCCAGGAGAATCTTCCTGATCCAGGGTTTGAACCCAGGTCTGCTGCATTGCAGGTAGATTCTTTACTGTCCGAGTCCCCTAGGTAGAATAGACAAAGCCTTGCACCCCACCCCACAGTATCTGCCAGTCTCCAGAGTAGTCCTTTCTCTGCTGTTAGGTTAGAGATTTAGGTCCACTGGCTAATTAGGTCCACTGGGAAGAGGCCATCCATGCCGTGAAAACAGCTCCCTCCTTTTAGTCAGATGGTGGTGATTAGTACAGTCCTTCTGGGTGGGGAGGGGTTGGGTCCAGGACCCTGCTGGATACAAAATTCTTGCATGCTCAAGACTCTCATATAAAGTGGCATAGTATCTGCATATAGTCTACACATAGCCGACTACCTTAAATCACCTTAAACCATCTCTAGATTACTTATGATGCCTCAGTCCAGTCCAGTCCAGTCGCTCAGTCGTGTCCGACTCTTTGCGACCCCATGAATCGCAGCACGCCAGGCCTCCCTGTCCATCACCAACTCCCGGAGTTCACTCAAACCCATGTCCATCGAGTCGGTGATGTCATCCAGCCATCTCATCCTCTGTCATCCCCTTCTCCTCCTACCCCGAATCCTTCTCGGCATCAAGGTCTTTTCAAATGAGTCAGCTCTTCGCATGAGGTGGCCAAAGTATTGGAGTTTCACCTTTAGCATCATTCCTTTCAAAGAACACTCAGGACTGATCTCCTTTAGAATGGACTGGTTGGATCTCCTTGCAGTCCCAGGGACTCTCAAGAGTCTTCTCCAACACCACAGTTCAAAAGCATCAATTCTTTGGCGCTCAGCCTTCTTCAGAGTCCAACTGTCACATCCATACATGACCACCGGAAAAACCATAGCCTTGACTAGACAGACCTTTGTTGGCAAAGTAACGTCTCTGCTTTTGAATATGCTGTCTAGGTTGGTCACAACTTTTCTTCCAAGGAGTAAGCGTCTTTTAATTTCATGGCTGCAGTCACCATCTGCAGTGATTTTGGAGCCCAAAAAATAAAGTCTGACACTGTTTCCCCATCTATTTCCCATGAAGTGATGGGACCGGATGCCATGATCTTCGTTTTCTGAATGCCTGGTACCATGTAAATGCTATGCAAATAGTTGTCAAATTTGAGTTTTGCTTTTTGGAACTTTCCTGAATTTCTTTTCCCCTTGAGTATCTTTGCATTGAACCCACACACACAGAACCTGAGGACACGGAGAGCGGCCCGTATACTGTGAAAGTTACGGTGACTTCCGTGAGCAGACACGCCGTGAAGAGCAGTTGACTTGCTGTCCTTCGTGGATTTCCCTGGGTGGCTGCTGGCCTCACAGAGCATTTTGTTAAGGTGGCGATTGCCGTGAGGCTTAAGGGAGGCCTGCTTGGAAAGGCTCAGCGGAGCGCCTGGCACGCAGTGTCAGTGCAGAAACTGCCGGCTGCCCTCGTCTTTGTCAGCAGCGCCGCGCAGCGTTCAGTGAGCACGTCGCGTAACGCTCACACCAATTCGGGGAGGTGGGAAACAGGATAATCCTCCTTTCACAGCTGAGAGGACTGGGGCTCGGAGGGTAAGCGGCTCGTTCACGGCGTTCACGGCAGGGAACTGCTAAGGGTGGAGCCAGAATGTGTACCTGGTCTGATCCTGGTTTATTTCTTAGACTGTGCTATCTAGATCGCCCCATTCCTGACAGAGCCTTGAAAAGCACATCTGAAACAGTGTTTGCTTCTATCTGTTTGGCCATGCCAGCTCTTAGCTGTGGCCCGTGAGCTCTTGCTTGTGGCGTGTGCAATCTGGGTCCCCAAGCAGGGGTCGAACCTGGGTCCCGTGCATTGGGAGCTCAGAGTGTTAGCCCCTTGATCACGAGGGAAGTCGCAGCAGTACGCGTCAGAAAGTAACATGCAATAAATAGGCACTGAGGATGTGTTAGCTGCAGACGTACATGGTGATTAAAAAAGAAACGTTTGGATTGGTTCCTTTGGTCAACAGCATTTCTTGAGCACTCCTTGGAGCAAAGGTCCTTCCAGGGAGCCTTGGTTAGAGAAAAGAAGGCCCATGACATCAGTCAGAGGTCACCGAGCGTCTCACGGAATAGTGAGTGGGTTCTGCCCCTCCAGCTGACACAGGCTGGACACGCGTGCACCTGGGAGGAGGTGAGCCAGGGAGGCGGCTCTCGCACATTCACCTGCTCCAGAGGACGGGGTTTGGGCCTGAGAGACGCGGGTTCAGACCTTGCTGCTGCCTCTTTCTGCCATCACGGCCTTGACTGGCGCCCTGGGTTGCGTTGACCTGCAGTGGTCTCCTCCATGCAAAGGGTGGTGATGGTGACGTCCCAGCCGTCCCAGGCAGAGCCTGGTTTCTGGGACAGGCGTGAGTTAAATCAGGTTCAGTTCTCAAATATACTATTGTGTGGGGTGATGTCAGTCTCTCTAAAACAACCTGAACACACAGACAAACAGCACTTGAGTCTTCCGCTTCAGCACGCAGCCCTCCTGCTCGCCTGCCCTTCCCAGGCTTTGCTTCCCTGGCAAATGCACAAAAAGGAAGTTACGTTCATGCCCCTGCTGCCCTGAAGCACTCAGAAAGGCACCTCTGAGAAAAATTAACACTTCCAAGAAAAGACAGACACAAAGCTAGAAGAAGGCAGGAGAAAGCTCTGCGGTTGGCCACCTGCCCATCCTGAAGTCCTGAAGGGGCTCTGCGATTCCTTGGTGCGCTGGCCAGATCGCTGGGTTACTCAGATCCCTGAAGCAGCTCCAGATGGGGGGCTGCTGAGGCCAGAGGGGGACAGCCTCTGTGGGTGGAGGATGAGTGGAGGCAGCAGTGCAGGCCCCTGACCTGGGAGGCTGTGGACAGGCTGAGGACGGAGCCTGGGGTCCAGTGCTCCCATCCGCTGGGCCGTCTGGTCAAGTGTCTAGAGTGACTCTGAGCTTGGGGTCCAACAGTCTCATCCTACCAGCTTCCTACCTTGTCTTCCTACCACTGAACAGACTTTGAGCAGGATGCTCCTCACGTCGTGGAGTAATAGTATTCCGGGAGATACTTTTTGAGTCATCCAGTCCTTAGGAGTCATCAAACCCTCAGGCTTGTGACTCCTTTTTTTAGAAATTGGAGTATAATTGCTTTATGATGCTGTGATAGTTCCTGCTGTGCAACACAGTGATCAGCCACCTGGGCCCACATGTCCCCCACCTGCTGGGCCTCCCCACCACCCACAGCTGAGCCCAGCCCTCTCGGCCATCACAGAGCATCGGGCTGGCCCCCATGCGGCACCGCAGGTCCCTGCCCGCAGTCTGCGTCACACGCCACCGCATCCGTGCCAGCGCTGCTCGCCCAGTCCCGCTCGCCCACGCCCTCCCCGCTGTGTCTCCCGTCCATTCTGTGTGTCTGTGTCTCTGCTCCTGCCCTGCAAGTAGGTTCATCTGTGCCAGTTTTAAGATTACACATATATGCGTAGGCTTGGATTACCGTGATATTGAATGGTTTGCCGTGGAAACGACTCTTTTGTTGACCGTGATGGCTACTCCATTTCTTCTGAGGGATTCCTGCCCACAGTAGTAGATATAATGGTCATCTGAGTTAAATTCACCCATTCCAGCCCATTTTAGTTTGCTGATTTCTAGAATTCGACGTTCACTCTCACCACCTCCTGTTTGACCACTTCCAATTTGCCTTGATTCATGGACCTGACATTCCAGGATCTTATGCAGCATTATTCTTTACAGCATTGGACTTTACTTCCATCACCAGTCACATCCACAACTGGGTGTTGTTTTTGCTTTGGCTCCATCCCTTCATTCTTTCTGGAGTTATTTCTCCACTGATCTCCAGTAGCATATTGGGCACTTACCGACCTGGGGAGTCCCTCGTTCAGTGTTCTTTTTCCTTTTTCGTACTGTTCATGGGGTTCTCAAGGCAAGGATACTGAAGTGGTTTGCCATTCCCTTCTCTAGCAGACCACGTTCCGTCAACCCTCTCCACCATGGCACTGCCGTTTTGGGTGGCCCCGCACGCCGTGGCTCATAGTTTCATCGAGTTAGACAAGGCTGTGCTGGGAGAAATATCAATAACCTCAGATATGCAGATGACACCACCCTTATGGCAGAAAGTGAAGAGGAGATAAGAAGCCTCTTGATGAAAGTAAAAGAGGAGAGTGAAATAGTTGGCTTAAGGCTCAACATTCAGAAAACGAAGATCATGGCATCTGGTCCCATCACTTCATGGGAGATAGATGGGGAAACAGTGTCAGACTTTATTTTTGGGGGCTCCAAAATCATTGCAAATGGTGACTGCAGCCATGAAATTAGAAGATGCTTACTTCTTGGAAGGAAAGTTATGACTAACCTAGATAGCATATTCAAAAGCAGAGACATTACTTTGCCGACTAAGGTCCATCTAGTCAAGGCTATGGTTTTTCCTGTGGTCATGGACGGATGTGAGAGTTGGACTGTGAAGAAGGCTGAGTGCCGAAGAATTGATGCTTTTGAACTGTGGTGTTGGAGAAGACTCTTGAGAGTCCCTTGGACTGCAAGGAGATCCAACCAGTCCATTCTGAAGGAGATCAGCACTGGGATTTCTTTGGAAGGAATGATGCTAAAGCTGAAACTCCAATACTTTGGCCACCTCATGTGAAGAGCTGATTCATTGGAAGAGACTGATGCTGGGAGGGATTGGGGGCAGGAGGAGAAGGGGACAACCGAGGATGGGATGGTTGGATGGCATCACCAACTCAATGGATGTGAGTCTTGAGTGAACTCCGGGAGTTGGTGATGGACAGGGAGGCCTGGCGTGCTGTGATTCATGGGGTCGCAAAGAGTCGGACACGACTGAATGACTGAACTGAACTGATGGTCCATGTGATCAGATTGGCTAGTTTTCTGTGATTGTGGTTTTCATTCTGTCTGCCCTCTGATGGAGAGGGATCAGAGGCTTATGGAAGCTTCCTGATGGGAGAGAGACTGAGGGGGAAACTGGGTCTTGTTCTGATGGGCAGGGCCATGCTCAGTAAATCTTTAACCCAATTTTCTGTTGATGGGTGGGGCTCTTTCCCTCCCTGTTGTTTACTTGGGGCCAAACTATGGTGGAGGTAATGAGGATAATGGGGACCTCCGTCAAAAGGTCCCATGCATGCACTGTTACACTCAATGCCCCCAACCCTGCAGCAGGCCACCGCTGACCCACACCTCTGCCAGAGACTCCTGGACACTCAGACAAGCTTGAATCAGTCTCTTGTGGGGTCACAGCTCCTTTCACCTGGGTCCTGGTGCACACAAGTTTCTGTTTGTGCTGGACTGGATGAAGCACAAGCTGGAATCAAGATTGTAGGGGGGAATATCAGCAACCTCAGGTATGCAGATGACACCACCCCTATGGCACCCTTATGGTGAAGAACAACTAAAGAGCCTCTTGATGAAAGTGAAAGAGGAGAGAGAAAAGTTGTCTTAAAGCTCAGCATTCAGAAAACTAAGATCATGTCATCTGGTCCCATCATTTCATGGCAAATAGATGGGGAAACAATGGAAACAGTGAGAGACTCTATTTTTTGGGGCTCCAAAATCACTGCAGATGGTGACTGTAGCCATGAAATTAAAAGACGTTTGTTCCTTGGAAGGAAAGCTATGACCAACCTAGACAGCATATTAAAAAGCAGAGGCATTACTTTGCCAACAAAGGTCCATCTAGTCAAAGCTATGGTTTTTCCAGTGGTCATGTATGGATGTGAGAGCTGGACCATAAAGAAGGCTGAGCGCCGAAGAATTGATGCTTTTGAACTGTGGTGTTGGAGAAGACTCTTGAGAGTCCCTTGGACTGCAAGGAGATCCAACCAGTCCATCCTAAAGGAGATCAGTCCTGGGTGTTCATTGGAAGGACTGATGCTGAAGCTGAAACTCCAATAGTTTGGCCACTTGATGGGAAGAACTGATTCATTGGGAAAGACCCTGATGCTGGGAAAGATTGAGGGTGGGAGGAGAAGGGCTGACCGAGGATGAGATGGCTGGACGCCGGCTCAACCCCTGGTCTGGGAGACCCCAGCTGCTGCGAGGCAGCTGACCCATGCGCCATGACTCCTGAGACTGTGCCTCGAGCCTGGGACCGCAGCTGCTGAGCTGCAGGCACAGCTGCTAATGCCCCTGCGTCTAGAGCCTGTCTCTGCAGCAAGAGACGCCACTGCCTTGTGAAGCTTGCACACCACAATGGAGACCCAGTGCAACCAGAAAGATGAGTAAATAGAAAAGAGAACTCAAGTTTCTTTCCCCTGCTTTCTTTGCCAGTTGCAGAGCTGTGATCAGATTTTTTTTTAAGAAGTGGATTATTCACTGGAGGAAGGGGCTGCTTGAAGCTGCATCGTGAGTTGTCTTTCCACTGCATCTCAGGGGCTAAGACCCTCCTGTGTGGCACCTTATGAGGTTTCTGTTTGCTGACTGTGGCTGTGTTGGCATGCTCCTCCCTGCGGAGGGCAGGCAGGTGGATGTGGAGGCTTCAAGACCTCTTCCAAGCGAGCTGTGCCCTGCTCATTGCAGCCACCCCCAGAGGGGCTGTGGGGCCGGGGCAGCTGGTGCCTGTGAAGACAGAGCTGAGGCTGAACTTCACACGCTGGTGGCAGAGTCCATGCGAGTCAGGGCACGCCTCCAAGTGCTTCCTGTCTTCATTTGGCTACAGCGGGTGTCAGCAGTAGCGTGCGGGGGCTTCCTCAGCTGTGCTGTGGAGCCTCTTAGTCTCAGCCCGTGGGCCCTAGTCCCCTGACCAGGGATTGAACCCAGGCCCCCGCACTGGGAGCAGGGAGCTCCAGGGAGGCCGGGCCTTTCCCATGCACGCCTGGCACGGCGAGGAGCCTCAGAACGGCGGCAGGCTCCTGGCTCCAGCGCCCGGTCCGGTCCTCCGGGGGTCAGCTGGTAGGAGGCGAGTCCGGCCTGGTGCGCTCCTCGCCTCTCCTAGGCAGCCGGGCGCCCTGTCGGGCGCCTCTCCTCTCTTTCTCTCTCTTCCCGCCTCAGTTTCTCACTCCCCGGCGCGTTCTCTCCCTTGCACCGTTTGCCTCTTTGCTCTCTCCCTGCCTCTCCTCCTCGCTCACTAGGCCCTGCCTGGTGGCCTGACCCTCCCTCTGACGCTTCCCTGGGCTTTTCCCGGCTCTTCTCGACCCCAGCCGGGCCCCCCAGCCGCGGTGGCACGCGTCTCCTCAGGGAGCGGCTGCCGGCCCCCCTTCTCTGACCGTGGCCGGGGGACGGGGCGCTCCCTGCGGCCGGTGGGCCTGGCAGGCTCGCCCAGGGTCGCCACCTCCCTCCACAGCCCCGACGCCGGGCGGGGAGCTCTGCTGAGCGGTCCCCCTCCTGACGCCTCTCTGCTTCCAGATCGAGGAGATGCGCCTCAACATCGACAAGATCTCCGAGCACATGGAGGAAGCGAAGAGGCTGCACAGTGTCATCCTGTCTGCGCCCGTCCCCGAGCCAAGTGAGTGCGCGGGCCTCGCCCGGGAGCAGCCGGGATCCGCTCGCCTGCCTGTGGCCGCCCCCCAGCCTCTCCTGCTCGCACTGCCCTGTTACCCTACCTGTTTACTAGGCCGCGCCGGCTCTCTGGCGCAGCACGCGGGGTCTTCGCTCTTTGTTGCCGCGTGGAGACTCTTTACTTGGGGCCTGTGGGATCTGGCTCCCTGACCGGGGTGAACCCGGGCCCCTGCCTTGGGAGCACGGAGTCTTAGGACGGCCCCGTCCCCTCCGCTTCGCGCTCCACTTGGCCAGACTCTCGCCGGGCCGGCCCCGTGGCTGGCGGGGACTCTTGCCTCTGCGCGCGCCTTGGGCTTCTGGAAGGCACAGCTGTGCTGTTTTCTCTGCTTGAAGTGCTTCCCCAGGCCCTCCTTTTCTTCCACGAGGTGTTTTTATTCTGAAGGTCGAGGGCAGGGTGCCTGGAAAAAGGCCTTTAAAAGCTAAGCTCGCTGCGTTCTGATGATGGGTGTCTGGGGCGCCCCTGGGGATGCTTGCTGCCCTGGACGCCTGAGAAAGCACCGCACCTCCTCCGCTGATTGTTGCCGCTGACAAAGCGTTCAGTCTCTAACTGATTCTGCCTGCCTTTGTTCACCCAGAAACCAAGGAGGAACTGGAGCAGCTCATGACTGAGATCAAGAAGAAGGCCAACAATGTCCGCAACAAGCTGAAGAGTAAGGGCGAAGGGAGCAGCCAGCCGCCGCCACCCCGCGCCCGGGGCCCGGCCCGCCCGCAGCAGGGCGCTTCCTCACGCGGGTGACGCCGCGCGTGGCCTCTCTGCTCGTGATCTGGGCTCGGTCTTGGCATGATGGATGATAGCCCCAGAACTTTGTCTGTGGTTGAGTGAGGCGCAAATTGAAGTTTGGGGACGGGAACGGAAGTGTGCTTTCAGCCGGTGGATGTCTGGTGGCGCGGGTCCCCTAACTCGGTCCCTGCCTTTTCCTGGTCCCGTTTCCTCCCCCAGCACCTGCTTAAGTGTGATGCGAGGATGCCAGGTAGCTTGGTCTGCAGGCATCTCCTGGGGGCCAGGTGTGTCACCTGTCCTCACGCCCACCCCCACCCCTCAGCTAGGGCTGTGCTCTGTGAAGCCGCTGTCGTAGAGTCAGTTGTCTGGGAGCCCAGAGGTGTCCTTAGGTCCGAGGCTGTCATCTGCATTCTGGCCCCGCTTACTGTCTTTGGTGATGAGCGCGCGCTATTGGTCAGGGAGAGAAAGTGGCGTTGCTGAGCCTGAGGTATCATTTCTTGGGCCGCTTTGGACCGTGGTACTGCCTGTTTCCATGGGGACGGAGTGGAGGTTTTCGGTGGCCGCTTCCGGTCCGGCAGTGAGCCTGTGCCTGCCATCTGCATGTTCGTGTTTGATTTTCGTGTTGGCGTTGCGAGGGGGCCCTGCAGCACACCCATTTTACAGACCGGAGAACAGGAAGGCTGAGTGCACGCGGCTCTTCCCGGTGGCACACCGGGTCACGGCCGGGCGGGGGCCTGAGTCCGGGTCTCTGGGTGACGGGGACGCGTGCTGTTAGCTGCTGCGCTGAGACGTGGCCAAGGGAGGCCCTGCCCTGGGGGTGTGCTGGGGCTCAGGCGTGAGCCGGCTTCTGAGACAGGACCTGCCCCTGTCGGTCTCCTGGGCCGGGGTGTGTGTTGGAGAGAGGAGGCCGCATGGCACGGTGACTTTCTTGGAGGAGAGCAGGGGCAGGGGCTGCATTGCTGGAATACCCTTCTCTCCCATCCAGGCATGGAGAGGCATATTGAGGAAGACGAGGTGCAGTCCTCAGCAGACCTTCGGATTCGGAAATCCCAGGTGAGACTCTCGGCCTAACAACCTTCTATCCCAGTCTTTAAATTTTTTTTTTTCCTTTAGCTGTGGAGTCTTTTTTAATGTTTTAAACATATTTATTGAAGTAGAATTGATTCCAATATGGTGTTAGTTTCAGATACGTGGCAAGTGATTCAGTTAGGACATACACACACACGCACACGTGTATTGCTTTTTCAGACCCTTTTCCACTGTACGTTATCACGGGAGACTGAATATAGTTCCTTGTGCTGTGCAGTGACCCCTCTTTAAATATGGCAGTGTGTGTCTGCTAACCCCGTCCTCGTAATTTGCTCCCCAAACCCTCTTTGGTGACTGTAAGTTTGCTGTCTCTGTTTTGTGAATGACTCCATTTGTATTGGTTTTAGACTCCACACACTCGACGCCAGTGATGCTATCTGGCGTCTGTCTGTGACTCTGGGCGCACCCACGTTGCTGTGAATGGCCGTATTGCATTCTGTTTCGCGGCAGAGCATTACCCCATTGCATGGGCGTGCCACGTCTTCTTTATCCACTCATCTGCTGATGGACACAGATTGCTTCCATCTCTTGGCTCTTGTGAATAGCACTGCGGTGGACGCTGGGGTCTGTGTATCTTTTCTAATTAGAGTTTTCATCTTCTCTGGACCCGTGCCCAGGATGGGGACTGCCGGATCCCATGTTGGCTCTGTTTTTGAATTTTTAAGGAACCTCCCTCCTGTTCTCCACGACACCAACTTACATTCCCACCAACAGTAGGAGAGTTCCCTTTCCTAGCTGTGGGTCTCTAAAAACAAGCAGACAGACCTTATTTGGAACGCACGGTGAAGAGCTGGTAGCAGGAGCTGCCCAGGCCCCAGTGGGGACAGGGCCGAGACCAGCCCTGGTGGCCCCTCTCACACCGTCCTCTCAGGAGGCACCTGCGGTTCTCAGAGCACAGAGCAGGGTGCAGTGAGCCTCCTTGGTTTACAGGAGAGGAAACTGAAGTCCTCTCTCTGGAGACTGTTGGTCGTCAGTTGTCCAGCTTGGAGTCAGGCTGCTTGGCAGTCATGAAAGATATGATCCTTGTCACTGAAGAACGGGCATGACATTCCAGTGTCCTTAAGCTATGACATAGGACCCGCAGGAGAGAGGGTAGGAGGACGGGATCAGATCCTTGTGCTCCCAGCATCGGAAGAGCCTGGAAGGACTGAGGTGCCCAGAGGAGGCTGGGCCTCGGGTGGGCAGGATGTCGGCACGGGCAGGCTCTGGGAGAGGTTGTCCATGGAGGCATGTGGGCAGGAGTGGTGTGTGTAGAGTGGGGGTGGTGTAGGGTGGGTAGGGGCAGACGTGAAGAGAACAGTCTGTCTAGAGACAGAAGTTTGTCACAGGATAGTGGGCGTTGCGTTTTTGGTAGAGAACCCAGTGCCATATTCCAGGGGCCTTTGACTGCGGTCTCGGGAGTTCGGATCTGATCAACTAGCTGGTGTGCATTTACTTTGGGTTGCAGTCTGTTAGGAGGAGAATCTGGTAGCCATTTGAAAACTGGCTCAGCGTGGGGCACGTGGGTCTCTCATCGGGTTTTTGCAATCATTTTGGTCTGAATTTGCCTGGTGATGGTGGGTTTAAAAAAAGTGTAGATATTGGTGATTTGGCAAAGGAAAAACCTTTGTTGGGGCTTGATGCTGAGAAGTGGGCAAGGAATAAAAATGATGATGATTTGAGTTTAGGCACCAGGGCTGTTGATGGAATGCACTGAGTCAGAAGCAAGAAGAATTGAAGCAGGAAAAGCTGGGCGATCCGTTTGAGTAAGAACCCAAGGGTCTTTGGATGTGGAGGGGAGTCGGGCAGGGCCTCTGGGATTCCCAGAGTATCTCCTTTGGCCTCAATTACTCTGTGAGTTCAGCAAGACAGGTTAACAGATAACTGAAAACATGCTTTGAAAAGGTGAGCTGGCTTTCCCCGTGGTGTGAAGTTAGGAAGCCAAAGACACTGAGTCTTGTTCCTGTCTTTGGGTTTTTGTTTTGTTTTTCTTTTTCATTTCTTTTATAATTTGGAAAGATTGCTTTCCAGTGAATGGTTCTCATGCAATCTTGGCTATATTCCCCCTGCTGTAGGGTGCATCCTTGAGCCTGTCCGACACCAGGACTTTGTGCCTCCCTCTCCCCCACCCGTCTGTCCCCCTCCACCTTCCCGCTGCCCACCGCTGGCTACTCCCTGCGTCTGTGCGTCAGCTTCCTCTCTGTTCTGTTCACAGTCTGTTGTATTTTTAGATCCCACATATAAGGTGATGACATACAGCATTTTATACAGTATGTTATACGGCCTCCAATGCGGGAGACGTGGGTTCAGTCCCTGGGCCGGGAAGATCCCCTGGAGAAGGAAATGGCACCCCACTCCAGTATTCTTGCCTGGAGAATCCCATGGACGGAGGAGCCTTGTGGGCTACAGTCCACGGGGTCACAAAGAGTCGGACACGACTGAGCGATTTCACCTCTCCTTACCTTACCTTATACAGTATTTGTCTTTCTCTGACTTATTTCACTTAGTGTAATACCATCTAGACCAATCTAGGTTGTCGCAAACGGCAGGACTTCACTCTTTAATTGCTGGGTGCTGTGCCATTGTGCATGCCTGTGCACGTGTGCGCTTCTCACCGTCTTTATCCATCCGCTGCTGGCAGACGCTTGGGGGCTTCCGTCTCGCGGCAGCCGTGAATAAAGCTGCTGTGAGTGCTGGGGTGCGTGCATCGTTCTGGATTAGTATTTTTTATACATATGTATATACACATATTTCATACGTACATTTACACACACACACACACACAATACGGCCTCCAATGCGGGAGACGTGGGTTCAGTCCCTGGGCCGGGAAGATCCCCTGGAGAAGGAAATGGCACCCCACTCCAGTATTCTTGCCTGGAGAATCCCATGGACGGAGGAGCCTTGTGGGCTACAGTCCACGGGGTCACAAAGAGTCGGACACGACTGAGCGATTTCACCTCTCCTTACCTTACCTTATACAGTATTTGTCTTTCTCTGACTTATTTCACTTAGTGTAATACCATCTAGACCAATCTAGGTTGTCGCAAACGGCAGGACTTCACTCTTTAATTGCTGGGTGCTGTGCCATTGTGCATGCCTGTGCACGTGTGCGCTTCTCACCGTCTTTATCCATCCGCTGCTGGCAGACGCTTGGGGGCTTCCGTCTCGCGGCAGCCGTGAATAAAGCTGCTGTGAGTGCTGGGGTGCGTGCATCGTTCTGGATTAGTATTTTTTATACATATGTATATACACATATTTCATACGTACATTTACACACACACACACACACACGCACGCCCAGGAGTGGAATTGTTGGGTCAAATTGTAGCTCTGTTTTTAGTTTTTTTGAGAAATCTCCAGTTTTCCAGTGGCTGCACCAGTCTGCCTTCCTACCAAGAGCTGCCCTTGGCCTCGCGGTCTGGAGCCTGGTGCTGCTGTGGGCGAGGCTGGGGCTGGGGCGCTGAGCCTGTGCCCCCTCGCTCCTGGGGACTCACGGCCTTGACTTTGTCCCTGCAGCACTCCGTCCTGTCCCGGAAGTTTGTGGAGGTGATGACCAAGTACAACGAGGCCCAGGTGGACTTCCGCGAGCGCAGCAAAGGGCGGATCCAGCGGCAGCTCGAGATCAGTGCGTGTGTGCAGCGCCTTCTGGGCCCCGCCTGGCCCGTCGGGCGCTGGCCTGTCCAGTCGTCAGGGCCAGGGAGACGGAGCCTCCAGGTGGCTTCTGCCTTCCCTTTGGTGCCCCAGCCGAGGACGAGGCTCACGGCACTGCCAATGCCTGGATGTTGTGTCTTAGGCTGAAAGAGGGTGGCTCCATGCTACCAGGTCCAAGCATTGGTTGCCATGGGAACCAGCATTTCCACATCCATGGAGGGAAATAACTGATACACAGCCCTGCTTTCTGGGGCTCATGGCATCTTTGCTGCCTGTTTGACAGCAGAGAATGGTGCAGGTTGCCCCGTTTGTGCAAAGGAGTTAATACAGCCTCGCACCTTAGGAGTCAGTAACGTCAGGAGTCAGCAGCAGCCAGGGCCTTGCAGGATGGAGCAGGCTCTGAGTGCAGGAGCTGAATGAATGCATGGCGGGCGAGGAGGGCAGGCCGGCCAGGGCCTAGGGACAGGGCGCGCTTGGGCAGGGCAGGGTGGGGCAAGTCAGTTGGAGGGAGGGCTCACCTGGGAACTGGCCCTTTGTCCTGAGGACTTTGGACCCCGTGGCAGAGTGAAGGGGCCCAGGAGATGTTCCAGGCTGGAAAGGAATATAATCAGACACAGACTTCAGGAGGGTAACTGCTGATAAGGTTGACACTGGAGAAAGGCAAGCAGGCTTATAAAGGCTACGGCCTTAGAGTGAAACTTACTGTGCTCCCACCGGGATTTTCAGATGGTTCAGTGATAAAGAATTGTCTGCCAACGCAGGAAACACAGGCGGCGTGGGTTCGATCCCTGGGTTGGGGAGATCCACTGGAGGGGGAAATGGAAACCCCTTCCGATATTCTTGCCTGGAAAGTCCCACGGGCAGAAGCCTGGTGGGCTACAGTCTGCGGGGTCGCAAAGAGCTGGACACGACTGAGCGACTGAACATGGCCATCTTCAGGAAACTTTTGAAATGATGAGCTTTGATCTTCTATCTGACACTCTCCTTCTTTTGTTATAAAGCCGGCAAAAACACTACCGACGAGGAGCTGGAGGAGATGCTGGAGAGTGGGAATCCTGGCCTCTTCACCGCGGGGGTGAGCGAGGGTGCGGGGTTGGGGGTGGGAGTCCCACAGGGCCCCCGGGGGGCTGGGCGGGCCTGGGGGCCGATGGTCCATCTCTCTGCGGCCTGCCGTAGATCATCGACTCTCAGATTTCCAAGCAAGCCCTCAGCGAGATCGAGGGCCGGCACAGCGACATCATGAGGCTGGAGAGCAGCATCAAGGAGCTCCACGACATGTTCATGGACATCGCCATGCTGGTGGAGAACCAGGTGAGGCGCTAGGCGCCGCAGCGGCGGGCAGGGGTCCCGAGCAGGGCGGGGGCTCCGAGAGAGCCACAGGGGTCGAGGCGGGAGGGAGAAGCGTCGGGAGCTGGCGGAGTGGAGACCCAGAATCCCAGAATCCTGGCGGAGCAGGCACCGGGGGTGCTGGCGCTGGGGGCAGCTGCAGCCTTGTCGTTCCTGCTGGTCACTCTGGCCTGGGAGTCGCGTCTAAGTGGCGTGAGGTTGGAAGTGCTCTGTAACGCACCTGCTCCCTCTGGCCTGGGATCACCATTGTTACTTTTTATTAGTGACGCAGGTTCTTAACGGTGATGCCTTAAAACACTCTTCTGATAGGAACCGTCAGCATTTCACTGTGACACTAAAAACATGGGGTCTTTCCCCCAGTTTATGGTGAAAAGTTAGGTGTAACGGAGATTTTTGTATTTTCCCACTTTTGCTTTTTCTTCTGTATGAGTTTTTCCAAAAATGTTGACTGTTTTTTTTTTTTTTTGCTGAGGAACAACAAAAGCAATGAAGGGACAGCAAAAATAGTATCAACAGGAAAACTCGAGTCCCTCACACAGCTGAGTGGACAGCCCGTCTTGTTCCGGGCCAGCTTGCCCAGGGACGGACGGCCCTGTTCCCTGCCTGTGGGGTCAGTGTCCCGGGTCTCGTGGCCCTGCTTCTTAGGGTGCAGTTAAACTCACCGCTGTGTAACGGTGTGGAGCCACTCTCACTGTGAGCTCCCAGTGGCCCTGCCACCTGGAAAGGATCAGAACCTGCTTCCCGTGTAGCAGGAACAATAATGGAGCCTGAGTGCCATGTGGCTGGTTTTGACACGTTTCCTGCTCTGGGCTCGGGGACCTCTGCTCCACCCCCTTCCACCCTTGGAGACCGTTCCCCCGTCCCTCCATCTGTACTCTTATTTTTTCTCCCCACACTGCCTTGCCGAGGAACTGGTTTGAGATTCAAGTGATGGTAAGTGCCGTTCTCTCTG
Source organism: Litocranius walleri (assembly GCA_006410535.1). Classification (NCBI taxonomy): domain Eukaryota; kingdom Metazoa; phylum Chordata; class Mammalia; order Artiodactyla; family Bovidae; genus Litocranius; species Litocranius walleri. Next base: position 499,088 of record SJYG01000756.1, read on the forward strand.
CAGAAAGCCAGGGGTTGCATGGAATGGTCTAGGTGGGTGGAGGGAATTCCCATCTTAAGATGCACAGAAGTCAATTGGAAAGACTGAACTTCAGGTCGGGAAGTAACAGCTGGGGAAAGGTTGGGAATCTTGCTAAGAGACCATGATCTCTTAACCAGATAACTCAGGTAAAACCAACATCTTGTTATTTACAGGGCCTGGGGATACCTTAGAGAAAGCAAGCATCCCCACCTCAGCTGTTTACTGAGCACCCGCCATGCCCTGGGCACTTTCTGTAGTAGCGGGCGCTTGGTCCAGACTGAACGAGCGTGGCTCAGATCTGAGTGGCCAGGAAGAGGCCAGCCTTCCTGGCAACATGAGAGAGATGCGTTCTGGCTTCTCTTCTCACGTTCCATTTAAAAAAAAGGCGTGTGGGGGACCCTTTAGGATATTCCAGGCGTCTAGACCACGTGCTCCTGGTGTGCAGGGCGCTGTCTCACACGGAGAAGTAACTGAGTGGATATTTCGAGGCCGGGTGGCCGCCGCCTCGGCCTGGGAAAGCGCCGGCCATCACGGGGAGGTGTGCAGGGTTACCCCGCGGAAGGCCGCGTGGGCCGGTTTCCAGGCACTCCCCGTGGCCTCGCACACCAGCTGGGACCGTCCTGGGGTGCATGTCCAGGGTGTGACCGGAGTCTGTCCTCCGCAGGGGGAGATGTTAGATAACATAGAGCTGAATGTCATGCACACGGTGGACCACGTGGAGAAGGCTCAGGAGGAGACCAAAAGAGCCGTCAAGTACCAGGGTCAGGCCCGGAAGGTGAGCCCCACGCCGCCCCCGGAGGACAGGCCCGTAGTGTGTGCTCTCGCTGTCTCCTCTCTCTCCCCGTCTCTGTCTCTGCTGCCGCCACCTCTTGCATCCGGGGAAAGGGCGCCATGATTGACCGTATTGAGAACAACATGGACCAGTCGGTGGGCTTCGTGGAGCGGGCCGTGGCAGACACCAAAAAGGCGGTCAAGTATCAGAGTGAAGCTCGCAGGGTGAGCCCCGCGTCTCGGCGGGACCGGCCGGCTTCTCCTCTCACTGGCCGCCCCCATCCATGCCCCTGAGATCCCCCTGCCTTCCCTCTGTCTGGCCTCCTCCAAAGCCTTCATCAGCTCTCCCTAGAGAATAGCTCCCCTGCCCCCCTGGTGAGTCCTGCATGGATCTGGCTCCCACCGTCTCCACTCAAGAGCCCCCACTGGCAGGCAGCTCTGCGGGATGGACCCGTCACTGCCCAGTGTTGCTGTGGCTCTGCTGGACAGAGCTATCAGTCTGCCCGGTGTTACGTGGCTCCTCTGCCCTTCAGAAACTTCCTCTGCACTGCCTTCCGCTCGGCCCACACCTGTCCTCTCTGTTCTCTTTTCCCTGCTGTGAATCCAGCTGTGTGCTGATGGCTCTGTGAATGCTCAGCGCACACCTGTGTTTTCTACTTGCTAGACCCAACAGTTGAGAATCACTTTAGTCCCTGGCCACCTGGGAAGCGTAGGAACCTGGGATTCAAATTCGGGTTCCAGCCCAGCTCTCCCCATCAGCCCACCCTGCTCCGCCGCCCGCCCCGCCTCTCGCGCTGGTGCCCGCTGCGTGGAGCGCCTCTGCCGGTCACCGGTCACCGCAGCAGCCAGCTCTGGCGGGGTCTGCTGTTCAGCCTGCTCTTTTCTCAGCGTGCGCGGATACTTCCATTCTTCAGTTCTTTTTCTTCCACCTTGACCTGTTGCTTGGGCAGGTGTCTGGGGAGCCGGGAAGTTATTTCACATGAATCCTGTCCTGTTCACAACAGGACCTGTACTTTCAGACCCCCAGTCGCTGTCCTGGGCTTGACAGGTGGGAGTGTTCTTTGGGGGAGAGACGGATGGGAGTCTGCGTTTAGGACTGTGTCAGACACACCTTCACACTCTCCTTGGAAAGGAAAAGCTCAGTCCCATTGTCTCTGGTTTACTGCTGCTTAGAGACCCCGTGACGTTGCGGTTACGTCTGTCCACACGTGGGGGCTGCAGTGTGAGCTCGGAGCTGAAGGAGGCTCTGTATTTCCACCTGCTGGCACTGCTAGTGCAGAGGCAGCTTAAACGGGAGACCCCAGCAGAGCGTCTCTATGGAGGGGTGTCGGCCTTTCATTTCACTCTGTCTGGGTCGATAAGATGTTTCCGGTGCAGAGGTGGGTTTCGGATGGCTGACTGCGGCTTTTTGGTGGTTTGTAATAATGACTTGTTTTTATTTCTCTTATCCCTCTCTCCAGAAATTGGTAATTATCATTGTGATAGTAGTTGTGTTGCTGGGCCTTTTAGCGTTGATTATCGGACTTTCCGTTGGGCTGAAGTAAGGGCAGCCGCGCTGACATGTAAGTAAAGGGAGGGCTCTCGGGACTCTGGACTGGCTCGCTCTTGAGAACCTAGCCTGGGATTTCCGGTTCTGCGCCTCCTCTCACGCTGTCCGCAGACACGCCGAGTGCTCCACAGTCGGTCCTGTGCCTGCTCTTCCCTCCGTCTCGTCCTCTTCTTGGGTCCTGGCTGCAGCCGGGCTTGGTCTCTCGTGGGTTTGTACCCCGAGGGGTCTGGCTCTGGTCTCGTCAATGTGTTCTTTGTTTCCCAAGCACCTCATCTTCACTCCCCTTCCCGAGCAAGCCTGCTCCTCAGCTGGGTGCGGTCTCCAGCCAGGATCTGGGCTGTGTCCTCTGAGTCCTCGCTGTCTTTCAGGGCTGTTGGGCTTTGCCTTCCCTTCCCTTCCTTTCCTTGTAAATGGAGCTTGAATCGGGATTCATGGCTGTAGGGTTTGTTAGTGGCTGACTGGCTGGATCGCGAATGCTACGGTCACTAAGGTTTTTTGAGTGCGCAGTTGTGCCAACACCTAATATAGGCATCGTTGGCTCCTCACACCACCTTCAGGAGACAGGCGCTGTTATCATCTCTGTTTTATAGGTGAAGATGCTCGGGCTTAGAGAAGTTAGGTAACAGGCCAAGTTTGAGTACAGCTAATAGTGGGCCTAGGGGAATTCTGTGTCTGAGCTACCGTTCGTAAAACAAGGTGGCCATTCATCGTCGTCCGTAAAGTCTAGAGAGCCTCAGAGGATGGCGACTTGAAAATTTAGGATATTAATTTGTAAAAAGTCTGGTAAAAACAATAGAGCTGACCACTGACTCAGGGTTTCATGTATGTAGCAGTAGCATGACAAGAGGGGCCTGTTATTGGGACTGTAAAGACTTCTGTGACTTCTTAAGTATTTTTCTGACTAAAACATAGCATCATGTATGGTTAAAAACAGACTGGCAAACACTGAAAAGGTGAACGGAATTACCTTTTAATACTACTGCCGATGATCTTCCGGCGCGTCACACGCTCGGACACGGCTTCACATCGCTCAGTCATCAGCAGTTTGGTGCCCAGTTACACGGTCACAAGCATCACCTCTCAACACTCCCATCTCTTTGAGAATCTCATGCTCAACAAGACTGTGAATGTACTCTCTCAGTCATCCAACATGTCCCCAGCGGTGGAGGTTTGCTATGACTGTTTTGCTATGACTAACAGTATGATTACCTTTTATAATGTTTTCCTCTTTCTTACAAATTCATAGAAGGTGTGTCACTGAGGTAATAGATACATAGATGTGATACTGGAGCTGACCCTTCACTTTTTGCCTGTTTGCCTTTTTTTCCTTCCTCCTCCTCCCATGTGACTAGAGGATCTCAAAGTCAGATTATTTTTAACCCTAAACATTCAACTTCTTGAGACATACATCCATTAGGTGACTGATCTCTCATAAGTAATTAATTGATTTGCTTTTTTCCCCTCCTGGTACTTGGACTCTAGTCCTTGACATTTTTTTGTTTGTAGAATTTTGTTCTGACTCTTCACAATCCCCTTGGAAAGGATATTAACACTAAGAAAAGGTATAATAGTATCTCACCAAATCCATGGATGAAAGATGTCTTCCAAATTCACAGGGCCCCTCACCATTCCTAATTCCAGGAATTCAGAATGTAAATCATTTTGTAAAATGAGGAGGCAGATCAATCCATTGTTTTTAGCTGGCTTACCCGGCTTCTAAGATGCTAAGTTGCTGAGCCCTTGCTGGGTCGCTTCCCTGGTCCCTGACCGAGTCCAGGCCGACTGGCACACAGGCCTGGACTTGGGAGTCAGACCTCATAACAGAAGACACCCTACGTCCGTGCTCCCCACCTGTGCTCTACGATAACAGCATCACCTCCATTTTCATCGGGGAAGCTCGGTGGAGCTCAGGGAAGTTACGAACTTGCCCAAAGCCTGCTCAGCCTGCAAGGTAGAGCAGCCATGACAGGCCTCCTGGACATTTCCGTGTCCTGTTCGCTGTGCCTTTCTGCTTCTAAGACAGGCTGGGTGGGCGTAGAGGGAGTGAGAAGACTCCAGTGCCAGGAAGCCCCTGAGCCGCATTCGGAAGGAGCTGATGGCAGCCCTGCACACAGCACGGGTGTCTTTCTCCAGCGACCGTGCCTCTCCACCCACACGCCCCTCCACGGAGCTGACAGCCCCTGGGAAGAGTTCTAAGAGGCCCAGGGGTTTCCCATTTTTTCCCCTCGGTCTCTTGTAACAGGGCTTTTGGATCTTCCCAAGTGGCTCAGTGGTGAGGAATCTGCCTGCCAAGTAGGAGATGTGGGTTCGATCCCTGGGTCAGGAAGATCCCCTGGAGAAGGAAATGGCAACTCACTCCAGTATTCTAGCCTGGGAAACCCCATGGACAGAGGAGCCTGGCGGGCTGTAGTTGGTGGGGTCACAAAGCGCTGGATACACTGAGCAACTCCACAAGACGAGGCCGTGCGGGCTCTTGCGTGCTGGTGCTTCCGTCAGCCCGTTGCAATGCCTGTCGGCCGTCGGGTGCGTGCTGAGTCTTCCGCGATTCTGTTTGCAGCTCCTGTCTCCTCTCCGCCTTCCAGGTGTGTGGCTGAGTCTTCCAGTCGCTCTTCACCGTCACCCGGGTGCTGACCCGACCAGCATCTACCCCCGCCTGTCGTAGAGCCCGGTTTCACCCCAGCCTGGTGTGGCCGCCACCCCTGCCTTCAGATGGGAGCGGCGTGTGAATGGCCTTCCTGAGAGAGTGAGCCCCGTTCCTTTGTTTCCCTGTAACCACCCCTGGGCCGGTCTCGCCCGGGCTCCTGGCCACCTTTCCTGCCCACCGGCTCTGAAGCGCCTCCTGGACTGTAGGAACCACGCCGGCTTCTGTCTCCCTTCTGATGCGTCAAGCTGTGTCCCGTGCCTTGGGGGGCCCACCCGAGACCTCCCCAGGTGCCGTGCTGTCTACCTCACGGAGTGTTCTCCCCAGCACTGTGATGGTTTGTTTTAAAGTGGGATATCTTTAACAAAACAAGGGGATTCTTCCAAGTTTGGCAACAGTAAGACTTGGGCCTGAGTCTCCTGCCTGGCAGGATCCCAGTCCTCCCAGCTTATGGTCCTCGTCTGAAAGCAGGAGGCGCGGGCAGAGGTTGCTGTGGTCTCGGAAGCTGACTTCTCTGAAGTGCAGCCTTGGAACGATGCTGTGTGTGCTGAGCTCCTGGCCACCTTCCACCTCTGCCTCTGCTGTGCTTCCTCACGTGGGCTCAGGCGCCCCGCCTGAGACCGTCACCTGCGGTTACTGTCTGTCCAGGCTGGGCTGTGGCGTCACTGTTCCCGTATCTGGGTCCTGGGGGCTGGCTGTTCACTGCGGGGAGGCCTGGAATAACCAGGCCTGTAAAATCAGCTGGCCCTTGGGGGCCAGGCTCCGGGAGCTCTCAGGCGGGGGCGGCTGTGGGCATCCAGGCGTCCCGTGTGTCCCGATGCGTCTCTATGGTCTTGCGTGTGACACGTGTGTGCATATGTGCATGGGTCTCAGGAAGTAGGGAGTGGAAGTGAGGATATTCCAGCCTCAGAAGAATAACTTGAGCTAGGCTGAAAATCAGGAATCATAGTAGAAACGTGATCTCATGTCACTGGGAAACTTGCTGTTTTCTGCACAAGTGCTCAGACCACCCAGATGGGTGGGCATCAGGCGGGTCCCCGCTAGCAGACGCGAGGAGGGACGAGCGTGCCACCCCTCTCCGCTTGCTGCCCGGGCTGGGCTTGTCCTGAGAACACCTCATGGCAGTCTGGTTTTGTTCGCATGACTGTGGGGCTGTCCTGTGTCCAGGACTAAGCCACTCGGGAAGCCAAGGTCCACTCAGCAGTTCTTCCTGCTCCCAGGTTAGTGGACTTGATAGATTCCTTGTCGCCCCCACTCGTCATGGAGGAAACAACAGCCAGGAAAGTTTTAAGCTCCCGGCTGGTCCTGGCCAGCCTCCCGATTCGTACTTCAGCTTTGACTTGAGTGCTTTCTAGGATGGGGGAGCAGCCTGGCCCAGGCCCCCGCCTTCCTGTGGGGCCACTCACCCAGCGCCCAGCACTCGGACGGAGCCGAGGGGTCCCGGTCGCCTGTGGCTGTGATGTCCGACTCAGGCCTGGCTCCCGCAATGCAGGCAGCCAAGCTCCAATCAGACCTTTGCTCTCCTGAGACTCAGGCCTGGGGCTTATCATTTGGATACAAGTGAAGGGTTTTTTGGTTCTTTTTTAAAAATGTAAACTGGATAATTTTAATTGCTAATTTAAAAATAAATGACTCTGTATACTGATTGTGAAGTGGTTCTGGCTCCAGGTTCCTGTGAAACACTTGCTGACGGGCTGCCCCACGTGGTGACTTGCGCTTGCTTTGGAAAGGGGCGAAAAAATCCTTAACCGTGCGCTAGAGCAGCTGGGCCCAAAGCTCTGACCCTATAAGAATGCACTCTCGAGACCCGTGTATTAGGGCCTTAGATTTCAAGGGATTCCCCCAAAAGACTTCGGCTTGCTCACTGAGAATATCTGTGGCTCTGGGGTAAGTGGGGTGAGCCTGATGAGATGTAGCCCAAGGCAGAACGATCCTCTGAGCTTGCTGTTGACCGTGACTCTTCACGGAGAGGCGATGTGTCTCAGCATCCTGGGTTCTAGAAGCCAGATCCATCTTCCTTTCCCTTCACGTCCACTTCCACACCCAGACCCATCCCTGTCTGCCTTCCTCTGAAACCCTCTCTGCAGTGACGTCATTTCTCACGTGCTTTTTCTTTCCTCGCCTGGGTGAACAGAAGAAGATCATGATCATGATCTGCTGTGTTATCCTTGCGATCATCTTAGCTTCTACTATTGGGGGCATATTTGCCTGAAAAAACCAACAGGTGAGCCATCTCTCGGGGCCGGGGGTGGGGAGGGTCAGACCTGTTTTCACCTGAGATACTTGTGTCCTGAAGGCTTGTCACCCGGTGCCTTAATCTGCGTGGGGTTGGGTGCTGCACCAATGGTTGCAGAAAACCCAGAAACAGGGACATGAGTGAAGAGGGAGCTGGTAGAGCATGGGTGGGCCAGGAGGCAGAGAGAGGCGGGCTGTCCTGTAAGCAGGTCTGGCAGCAGAGGGTTTTGTTGGGAAACCTTTGCCTAAGGGTGTTGGCTTCCTGTAGCGAAGGCTCTCCTGCAGCGAAGGCGTTGGCACATGGGGATGGTGGAGAACAAACTCGCTATTGACTAGAAGCACCCTGAAACTCTGAAAGAGGGCCACAGGGTGAACCCAGAGTAAGTCACGTCCTTCCCTTCGGAGGTCAGGAAGGTTTTGGCAGCCGAGTCGTCCTGTAGACGGGAGTGGTGCCGCGGCCGCCCTGCTGTGTGCTCTGTGATCTCCCCTCCGTCTCTGTCCTCCTTTCAGCCCTCACAGATGGACCCTCACCTGCCTTCTCAGTGCTTCTTCCACCTCTGTGGGGCCGCTGCTTCGCCGCCGCAGACTCCTCCCAAGTTGTTCTTTCCATTGTGAAACCTTGTATGAAACAGGACCTCAACCTTCTCCCCACTCAAAGTGATGCAAAGGGAGACAAGAATATGGCCCTGGGCGGCAGGCAGGGTGACTAGGTGGGGAGTATGGCACTTTGTGGAGGGTTAGGAAGGTGGTACAGGACGAGAACGTGTAGGAAGGAGACAGTTTAGGAAATGGACTTGGAGCAGGGGCCCGCTGACGTCATCTGCTGGGGGCGGGACTGCACCGCGGGGGGTCGTCCATCCTCCTGCTTCTGCACTTCCCTTCCAGGCCTCACCTTTGACCCTCCGCCGTCCCCTTCCTTCTTCAGCCTCCATCTCTGAGGCGATATGGCTCCTCACCGCTGTGTCCATAGCGCTTAGCACAGCGCCTGTCACTTACAGCTGCCGTCTGTCCACTTTACTATGCTGATTTCTGCTATGGACGAATCCTTGGATTTGATTCAACAGTTTAAGCCATCAGCGGGAAATGATCTGTATCACAAGTCTATAAAAATGCCACAGAGTGGGTTGATCCACTTATGCAAAAGTACAGGAGCGCCCCCATTTCCACAACATACACTTTAAAGTCCTTTACGGGAGGTGGGGATAGGAGTTGTGCATAGCCTGTTACTTTGTGGAGAGGGCTGGCCCAAGGATTGTGGTTCTGTAATTAAACGTGGACCCCAAAGAAACAGGTTTATGCTGTGACTGAATGCCCCCCAGTCATCAACACCACTGCTCCGTGAGCCCTAACAAAGAGGCGGCGATGTGAGGTCAGAAGGCCAGGTGAGCCCAGCACTAGTGCTTGATCCATGCTGCCAGCTGACACGGGCTGCGGAGGCCGGCAGCGCACACAGCACACGGTCCCAAACACTGTCCTCTGTTCAAGGTTCGGGGGTGTTCTAACAGCTTAGTAATTACAAGATTCACTAAAAAAACATTAAAATCACAGTATACAATTCTTGAAGATCACTCAACTGCTTAGATGAATCTGTACTTTGGAAAGTAAATTATTAATTATTATTAATTTAGTAATAATTAGTAAATTATTAAAAAGTATAACTTTTTAAGAAAGGGGGGTAAAAAAAAGGACACTTCAGTCCGTGTGCTGTTTTCTGCCCACTTTCAAAGCGAGTATCTCTATCAATCTGTGTCTCCTTTGGTTTGCATACCGTACAGCAACCACTGCTAGCTAGCTCTGAAAAACAGATGAACTTTGTTCAAGGCAAACACGGAGCTAGGACCATGGGCCTTTGAATGACCCAGGGCCTCGCTCATTCAGCAGGAGGGATCTGAGTGCCGGGCGGCCCCTGCCCTGTGCTAGGACCTATAGGGACACAGATGCAGAGCCAAGCACCCTCCATCCTCAGAGGGTTTCAGGCCTAGGATGGACCACAGCATTCAGCTTTTCCATCAGTTCCTTTTGCTAAAAGGCAAGGGCATGTCTCTTGCTACACTGTCCAACACCCCCCCTTCCGTGACTGAGAAGATGGGTAGCTGGGCATAAATAAATGTTGTCGATTATTCTGTGTACTGCTGTTTTCTCTTTGTTTTTCCAGAAACAGTAGAAGTTTATAACTAGTAAAGTGGCATAAAAACTAGCTCCTGAAGTGTGTATATATCAGGTTGACTTGTATCAGAGGTGGGAAAGGAAACGTGATTTAGCCTTGAGGACATTCCTCTTGCCGTTGAGAACCAGTCAATCAGGTCTGGTTCTTAACCCTTCAAGGGACTGAGTGACCATTGAGAAGTCACATCATCTTGAGCTGATGCTCACACTTTAATATAACGCACTTAAAAGAATCTGACAGGTGATATACAGTTTTTCAGAGCATCTGTTCATATGCTGCTCCTCGGTTATGACATCAGAGGTACCCAAAGGCCAGAAGGACTGGCTTAGGGGCACGAAGGTGTGGATTCCCGCTCCCAGCCTCACTACACGCGCTCAGGCGTGTAGAACTTGCCCCAGTACTGCCCCCGGTGGGTCAGGTCGTAGGGGCTCAGCACCTTCCGTATCCCCAGCATATTGGCGGTGGCGATGCGCTCAAAGGTCCAGGGGTTCTGGTTGTTCCGTTCTCGCTCCTCTCGGTCTTTCTGCATCTTCTCTAGAGTCTCACGGCTCACGGCCTTGGCAGGGAAAGGCAACTTGTGGGCAACTTGGTTAAGGATGCCTTGTACCTCCTGGAATTCGCAGCGCCCGCCCACCTCGACTATGAGGCGGCCCGCCTTCACAGGAGTCACGTAGTGGTCGATGGCACCCTTGCCGCCCCCCATGCGCTGTCCCATACCCTTGCGGGTGATGGCCTTGAATGGGGCTGGTACTCGCCATAAGGCAAACATGTTCTTGGGGTCCATGAAGCGGTTGATTGTCAGGCGCATCATTTCAAAATGCCCCCAATGGAGGTAACCGCCACCCAGTGCCTAGAAGTTAATGGAAGCATTAGAAACACACAGAAATATAGATATCCTTCATCTGTGCTTTAATAGGTGGCACCAGTGGTAAAGAACCCCCCTGCCAACACAGGGGACATGAGAGAGACAGGTTCGATCCCTGGGTTGGGGAGATCCCCTGGGGGAGGTCATGGCAGCCCACTCCAATATTTGCCTTGAGAATTCCATGCAGAGAGGAGCCTGGCAGGTTAGAGACCATAGCATCGCAAAGAGTTGGACACAGCTGAAGCGACTTAGCATGCCTGGGTGCTGTTCTTACGCCCCTAACGCTCACTGTGGCTTCAATGACACGCACGAAAGTAAGAATATAAACTCTAATAAGCACAGTGGAGGGAAGGCCCGGGTATGGCACTAACAGAGCAAGTGTGGACCCACCTCAGTGGGCAGCCAGGGAACACCTTTTTGAGGAGGTGAGGTTCATAGCTAACGACATAGTGAACGAAGCAGCCAAGGGAAAAGAGATGAGCGTTCCAGGCAGAGGACAGGCACACGCGCAGCCCACAGTGAGCCCGAGCAGAAGCCAGTGTGGCTGGGGTGCAGAGGAACGCGGAGCACACCGAGGTGCTGAAAGGCTGGCAGGGGCTGGTTAGACAGGCTTTGGGGAGCAGACTGGAAAACCTCTGGCTGCCTAGTGGGAACTGAACCAGAGTCCACAGCCATTTGTGTAGGTAACGACGTCAAGTTTTCACAGATGCTGCCTGATGAGCAGGTTATGTCTAGACATCCCACACACTGAGTCACGGATACTCTGGATCAGAGGTTTGTGCAGATCCCACGGCCTGACTATGGGATAAATGAGGCAGCCCCTCCCACCTCCTGCTTTTACATTACTTTCACTCCACATTAAAAAACATTTATGGCTCAATGCTTACTGGGTGCTGCATGTCAGTTTAAAGAGCTGCTGGTGGCAGTTCTAGTGAAAGCTGTGGAGGAAGAGACCAGAAGGAACCCAAGGAGTCTGTTTTAGTCCCTGGCTCCCATCCTGTAGCCGTTTGAACTCACCAAGATTGCAAAGTTGCCTTCTGTGAACTCAGTGGCTTCAGTGGAAGGACCTCGTATGTCACGCAGGTTTTTGGGCTCTCTTCTCACTTTTGGCACCAGTGGTGCCTTTTCAACAAATCTCAGCTTGGGCTTTTCAGGAATGGAGACATCTAAAACGAGCACAGACAACCAAGAATAAGTCAAACCAAAGGATCTGACTTCGGTCAGTGTTAACGGATTCATTTTTTTCCTAGACAGATTCATACAAACCAGGTCAAAGCCTTAAAGTTACCACTCAACAACAATTCCAAAAGTGTATTAGATTTACCTTGTGGATGCTTTCATTGACACTGGAATCTTTTGACTATGACAGTTGTTGACAGAAATGTTTTTGAACCTTTTAAGATAGCAAAGTTCTAAACTGCCAACCAAAATGCCTTTTTAAAATGCCTACCCTAAAGGGACTATTAGGGAAGGTATGGAGGTATGAGGCAGCCACAAAGTAACACGAGGCAACGTTTTTGTGTCTATGTGAATGTTTTGTTCCCTGCAATTAAGCTGAATTCTTTACATGCATTATCTCATTTAATCTTAAACAACTTTATAGCCCTGTTTTTTTTTAGGGCTTTTTAAATTTTTTGAACTTTTAGAAGTTTAACACACATACATTAAACACACAAACACACACACATAACTATCATCCAGATAAAGAAATGGAAGGCGGTAATTTTCATCTCCATTTCATAGAAGAGGAGCTGCAGGCCTGGAGACATTTTATAATTTGATCTGGGCCATCTAAAACAGCAAAGCCAGACAGTATGACACTATATTGTACATACAGCAGCTAAGCTCTCCTGCTTGCCACATTCTTCCTGGGAGACTTACAACCTAGTACTCCTTTGATTTATGCTCTTTGCTTTATCTGTTCAAGGGCATTTCACACTGAGAGCTCTATACATCCTACCATATGCTTGCCTGGTGAAGGTAGGTGGGCAGAAACCCAGGCCACACATACTATGTCTTAGGTCTGACACTTTATGGAAAAATTAACTTGTCATTTACAGTTATTTCCACAGTAAAATAAGCGTGGGTCTTTGATGGAGTCAAATATACAACAGGAGACTTTAAGGGCTACAAAAACTGGCCCCTGCCATTTCTATGTGTCTTGGGCTTCCCTGGCAGTTCAGCAGTAAAGAATCTGCCTGCCAGTGCAGGAGATGTGTGTTTGATCCCTGGGTCAAGAAGATCTCCTGGAGAAGGAAAGGGCAACCCACTCCAGTATTCTTGCCTGGAAAATCCCATTGTCAGAGGAGCCTGGCGGGCTAGAGTCCGAGGGGCTGCAAAAGAATCAGACACGACGAGCACACAACAGAAACCCAGTAACATTTTCTCCCGTCTCCAAGGCTGTATGCACTCCAGTGGATGTAGTAGTTTCACGGTTACTTGTACAAGATGAGGCGGCTTCAGAAGTCCAGGCATCTTTCGTATTTTGAGATTTCCAATATATTTTCAAAAGTGTAAGATTTATCAAATCGTGGCTCACCTTGCTGTTTATATTAATAAACTAATGCTCTTCACACTACAGTAGGTACATGCACATATGTGACCTCATCTGGAGCAAACACCAGAAGTCTACGCTGGAGGCCGATTAGGTGCAGCTGAGGGGGCTACGGGTCTCGCACCAGTCGTAGGCCGTAGCGGAGGTAATCCACTGACGGTTTCTGCATTTGGACAGCGCCCGCGCGTGCCTTCAGCCCACGACCTCTGAGTGGACGAACGGGAGGGAATGGGGCACAGGAACCGCCCGCCCCCGCCCGGCTCCATCGCAGAAAAGGCTCGTAAACCAGAAGACAGACCAGCGCTCACCTTCAAACGTCGGCGCCGGGAGCAGCGTCTTCAGGCCGGCGCGGGCGGGCGGCGCTGCCCGCGAACCTGCAGAGAAAGCTCGGGTGAGACCCCGCAGGCACAGGGCCGGGCCGGCGCTCCGGGCCGCGGCTCCGCGCCGGGAGACCCGAGGCTCTCGGCCCCGGGAAGGCCCGGCGGGGCTCGGGGGCCACCCCACGCCGCGCGGCCGGCTCCGCGCGAGCCTCCCCGCGTGGGGGGGGCGCTCGGGCGATGCGAGGCCCGCCACGCGGGGCGGGAGTGAGGCCTGGGGGTCAGGGGACGGCCGACCTGACAGCGCCGCTCGCAGGAGCGGGGCGCGGGCGCCACGCAGCAGCCGCCACATGGCCCCGCACGCCGACGGCGACGCCCGGGCCGCGTCCCCAGCCGTCCCAGCCGCCGCTCCGCCGGGCCGGAAGTTGCGTTCGCGCCGGTCCAGGCCGCAGAGAGTCCCGGGTGGAAGCGGAGGAAACCGGAGGCTCGGGGCCTGGGTTCCGGCTTGGCGCCCGCGCGGGCTGGCGGTGCGTCCCGAGATGGGTCCGGCGGGGATGGGCGCTGTCTCCGCCGAGGACCGCGCGTGGCGAGGTGCGGTTCACTGCAACCCACCGCCTCTCGTACCTCCTCCCTCCCGGGACAGTGGGAAGAAGCGACGGACGCATGATTACCTTAACGTTTCCCGGGCGCTGCACTGAATGCGCCTCGACCTGGCGTTGAGTCCTCTGCAACAAGCGCGTCCTTGCACCCACTTCGCAGATTCCATCTCCAAGGCCAAAGGTTTACCTTTCCCCAAGTCCCACTTTCCCGGGAAAGTGGTGCAACCCGATTTTGAGCTTAGTCTGCGATTCCGAAACGCAGTGAAGGCACAATGTCAACACCTGGTATCCAGTTAAAACGAAAAACGGTGTGATTATTCTGGGAGAAGGTCGGGCAAGTCATCTTTATGTGCCCGAAGCTTTTTCATATTTAGAAAGAGGCTCTTTCCCCAAGCTCCTAGACGGAAAATGGGATTACCAGTCGAGGCTGATATCTACTGGACTTAAGTTCTGCTAAATCCGCGCGTGGTCTTTCTCCAAGGATTAATTTCGTAAATGGCAACAATAAAACCTGTAATCTCGCAGAGCTGTGGGGAGAACCCTCCGTGCCCGCAGTTTTATGTACTTCTTGACTGTTTGCACGCTGAATCTGCATCAGATGAGTTAGTGGGGTTTATTGCAGCCACTCATGTGTCCCAGGAACGGCTCTGAAAGGGATAAACTGCCCCCCCCCCCACCTGCCCGGCCTGGGTGAGATTGGAGGCAGCTTTTCTGTGCTCTCCTTGCCTCTCCACAAAAAGTGGGCGATTCCCGCGTGCTCAGGCATTTAAAAGTCTCCAGCCGAACGCTGTATGATATTGATTTGGGTGGAGAATAAGCCTGCAGTACAGACACTCCTTGATTGGAGTCTTAAGTCTCTTGGCACCCTGAAACGTCTACCTCATTACTTATTTTAAAAGAACTAAACATTAACTCAGATTTCTGCATTTAAGTAGTAACTGTAACGTCTATGTTTTTCTTTGTAAGAGTTAAGTACAATGGAGGCTACAAATATGAAAATCCAGTGATCCTATCTTTATGAATTTATGTAGAGAGGATACGGTGGGAATACAAACAGCTAACCCTGAGATATGAGAAGAATAAAGGGTGTGAACAATGGAAGGATGGACCTGAGGTCTTTCCAGATCACAGAAAATGATTTTTCCCCTCAAAATTTTCACAGCTGTTTATTTACACTTCTCTTCTGATAGTTCAGGGTTAGTTCTTTGTAGGAAAATGAGGTTCAGGGATTACATGAGTTGCTATACAGCTAGTATGGTGCAAAATAGGGAATCTTGACAGACTTAGTTTTATTGGAATGTTTACTAGCATCTCCAAAAAGCTGATTTTCAGACTTTCCTCAGACCTTTGTTAAACATGTAAATATCTGGTTACTACTTATTAAGAAACTCTCAGGATGAGGTTCAGGAGTTCCTGCCACGAACTAGCCCTCTCAGTGATTCTAATGCCTAATCAAGCTTGGGAATCTGTGCTCTGTGAGCGCTTTGAAAGTTTAAAAAGTAGAGTATAGGCACAAGGCATTGTTTCTGGATTATGCAGGCCGATATCCACTGACATTTATAATTCTCCTATCTGTACAAAAATTATCTAACACCTCAGTTTTTAATTTCTTATTCTAAACTCCAGAGATGAAGATAAAAAATCTGTAGCCCAGTCCCAGATCCAGGTGTTGACTGAACATAACGAGCATGGCACACATAACATGCACACACACGTGTGTGTCCACGCGCGTGTGTGTGTGCTCTCACTTTAATAAAAGGATTGGAGTTTTGCTATCAGATTCTAATCAGAATATCATAATGAAATAAATGACCATGCAGTCTCTTCACTTCAGGAAGCCCACAGAACCTTCTCAAGGGGCTAGTTAATATTAGCTTTTTTAAAAAATAAATCCATTTAGCTTCCGTATGGTGTACAGCATTTGTAAAAGGGCAATGGTACCATAGTTTTTTCCACAACAAAAACAACGTACTGGCGACTTCCCTGGAGATGCAGTGGTTAAGAGGCCCTGCCGATGCGGGTGACACGGGTGTGATCCCCGGCCTGGAGAATCCCACGCGCCGTGGAGCAGCTGAGCCCGTTCGCCGCAACTATCGAGTCTGTGCTCTGGGGCCCGTGAGCGGCAGCGGCAGCGCACCCCGCCCCGGCTGCCACAGCCTGAACTCCCAGAGCACGGGCTCTGCACCGCGAGGACCACCGCAGTGCCTGTGCACACCAGGGGCAGCCCCTGCTCCCGCGAGCAGAGAGAGCCCGAGCGCGGCGAGGAAGACCCAGCGCGGCCCAAACAGGCAGATTAAAGACACACTGCGCTCTAACACAGTATCAATAATGGACATGCTGGAGAGACCCGTGGATTACCCAGCGCTCTCATACACTCGTAGGTTGTCGTACTGGAGTCCTTTTTTCCTGTAGATGATGTTGGAAATAAGGCTCAGAGAAGTCTCCCTTCATTGCAGATGTATCTACTGAGCATCTAGCTTACTGCCCCGAGGGGCACGTCCCA